>PVJA010009797.1:19486-59595 GCA_004027025.1 Myocastor coypus
TTTTTTTTTTTTTTTTTTTTTTTTTTTTTTTTTTTTTTTTTTTTTTTTTTTGTTGGTCTTTTTGAGACAGGGTCTTGCTATGCAGTTCAGTTCAGGCTGGCCTTGAGCTCACTTTTATAGCCCAGGCTAGCCTCAAACTTGCACTAATCCTCCTGCCTCAGCCTCCCAAGTGCTGGGATTACAGGCGTGTGCCACATACACAGAGTATCTTATGAGGGTTTTCACTTGTATTTTCATGAAGACTAATGTTGTCAAATACTTCTCCATATGCTCATTTGGTCATCCATACATATTTCAACAAAAAAAAAATTGTTGCCCATTTGTATGTGTGTGTGTGTGTGTGTGTGTGTGTGTGTGTGTGTGTATGTGTGTGTGTGTGTGTGTGATCATCAAAGTTTAGAGTTCTTTACAGTAGTGCTTCCTGATCCAACTCTTTCCCTTTCTATGGACTCAGTTATCAGGGTCCTTCACAGTTGGAAAATATTAAGTAGAAAATTCCAGAAATACACAGCTTATACGTTTTAAATAGTGCGCTTTTCTGAGCAGTGCCATGAAGTCTTGTGCCTTCCCATTGTCCTACCGAGGATATGAGTCATCTTGTGGTCTATTATGTCCATGCTGTCTGTGCTATTATCTGCTCAGCACTCGCCTAGCAGCCTTCTTGGTATGGCAGTGCTTATGTTCAACTAACTTAGTTTACTTGATAAGGGCCCCAAAGAATAAATTTTCATACACTCATAGCTATTTCATTTTTCTATTATTGTTCATCTCTTTTTGCATCTCATTTATATATTAAACTATGGGTATGCTTGTGTAGGAAAAAAGTTGTACATACAGTGTTTGGTTCTGTTATGGTTTGTGTCTAGTTGTCCCCGCAAAGCCTCAGGCAGTGATGGGATGGCAGGCTTCTACAGTTTATGATTAATTCACGATCCAATGCAGGGGTTATGGGTGAGTGCCACACTGGCCCTGGGGTGGACAGCCTGACTGCAACATAAGGAAGGGACAGAGGCTTGCCCTCTGCTGCTGCAGCTGCTGCTTCTCCCTTTTTGGTCTTGCTGTTGTGCTGTTGTCTGCGGCCATGAACTGCTGCCCTGTGCCATGTGCCATGCCGCCTTGGAGCCAGCTGACTATGGACTAAGCACTTCACAAACTATCACCTAAATAAACTTTCCTTCCTTGGGGCCTGGCAGGATGGCTCGGTCGTCTAAAGTGCCTGCAGGTGGCTGCAGGGACCGCGGTTCGATCCCCAGCGCCACATTCTATGCCAGCCCTGCCCTCAGGCTAAGGGAGGCTGAGGCAGGAGGATTGGTGCGAGTTCAAGACCAGCCTGGGCTATAAAAGTGAGCTCAAGACCAGCATGAATTACAGAGTGAGACGAGACCTTGACTCAAAAAGACTAAAATTTTTTTAAAATAATAAATAAATAAAATTTTAAAAAATAAACTTTCTTTCCTTAATTTGGGGCATCAGGTATTTTGTCCCAGCAATCAGAGAAAAAAAATAACCCTGATGGGTATTATTCCCTATCTCAGGCTCCATGGGAGGTTTTGGCAGGTATTTTCCACAGAGAAGGGTGACAACTGTGTTTATTTTGGACACAAAATCTTTGTCAGGTATGTGATTCACAAATATTTTCTCCTATGGCTGGTCATTTGTTATTGTGACAAGATCTTTCGAAGAACAGATTTTCTACATTTTGATGAAATCCAATTTAACAATTTGTTCTTGGCACTACAGACATTGTAAACATTATTTGAGTTGTATTCAAGAAATTTTTGCTTAACCCGTGGCTTGCAAAAATTTTCTTTTGGACATTTTATAATTTTGCATTCTAAATTTAATTTTATTATTTTTTGAAGTGTAACTCATTCTATTTTTTTTTTTTTTTGAAGTACAGGGTCTACAGGGTTCCCACTCTGTAGATCAGACCTGTAGTAATCCACCTATGTGTAGCCTCCTACGAACTGTGATTACAGGCACATGCCATCATGCCCAGTCTTACTTGCCCTCTTGGGTTGTTCTGAGGACAGGGCTGGCGCAGCACACCAGGGTTTGAACTCTGGCTGCTGAGCTCTGCCCAAGCAGGCACTTTAGTCTGCTGAGCTATCTGGCCGGCCCTTATTTTTGTTTTTATTTTTGCCTGTGAATGCTTAATTTTATACTATTTGTTGATTATCCTTTGTTAACCGGGTTCCCTCTTCATCTTTGCCAAAAGCCAATTGGCTATACGTGTATGGATCTATTTCTATTTCTTCTCTGTTCCGCTGATTTATTTCAATATCTTGATGCTAATTTCACCTTTGATTTCTATAGCTCATAAGAAAATTTGAAATCAAGTAGTATACACCCTTCCACTTCTGTCTCCTTTCCAAGTTGTTTTTGCTGTTTTGGGTCCTCTGCATTTTTACAAAAATTTCTCATTTAGCTTATCTGTTTCCACGTTCATATATAGGAAGCCTGTTAGGCTCAGAACACAGTGGAATGAATGTACAGATGATTTGGGGGAGAATTGACATCTCAGCAATACTGAGTCTTATACTCCAAAACTATTTGTATAGATACAGATTAATCTCTGGCATCATTGTCCTATTTGAGTAACTTCGTTTAATACTTCTCATAGGACTCATTTAATAACAAATGCTTTCAGTTTTTCTTTTCTTTTTTTTTTCTTTCAGTTTTTATGGTTTTACTGAAGCATAAACAAACATGTACACAGCCGTCTCCTTCCTTTTCTTTGCTGTGCAGCCTGGCATTGGGATTGGTGACTCAGATGGCTAGCTGGGCTGCTTTTTCCGCGATGGCCTTGTGGTTCTTAAAGCAGATGTTGAGACCAATCTCTGCGCGGTAAGTTGTGCCTCCGCAACACCTCCAGTTCCTCAGCACTGCGCGCCAGGAACTTCCGGAAGCCGCGAGGCAGCGTGTGCTTCGTCTCTTTGTTACTTCCATAACCTATGTTGGGCGTCAAGATCTGGCCCTTGGGACTGGGCATGGTGCCACACACCTGTAATCCCAGCTCTTGGGAGTCTGTAAGCAAGGGGATCACTACGAGTCTGATCTAGTAAGGAGACCCTAAACACCCTGTAGACCCTTTCCCAACAAATATACCAAAAAAAGAAGATCTGGCCCTTGAACCTTCTCCGCACCCTATTGTTGACGCCTCAGAGTTTTTACGCTTAACTTTGATGTATTGATCTGACTGGTGCCAGATGAACTTCTTGGTCCTCTTGTTGGTGATCTTGGGCTTCATGAGGGGTCTGGGGGCCACCATGGTGCCAAGGTGGAGACGGCTCACACTTTTTTTTTTTTCTTCTTTTTTTTGCCCGCTCAACCCACCTGAGGATGGTGCTGGAGCTGCATACACTCAGGCCCTGCACTCTTGCCTAAGCTTGCCGAAGCAGGTGCTTTAGACCACTGAGCTATCTAGACAGCCTCCTGTTCTAGCTTCTGAATATAGAAACTTCAGTTATAACAAGTACTTTAATACCTTTGTATCTAACCTACTGTTTCACTTAGAAGGTAGTTTTGATTGACTGGTTTTTCTCTTCCTTATTTTTACAATTTGGATCTTAAATGTCCCCGCAAAGGGTCATGTGCTGAAAATTTAGCTCTCAGCTGATGACACTATTAGGAGGTGGTAGAAACTTAGAGAGGTGAGGCTTAGTAGGAGGAAGTTGGACCATTAAAGCCATGCACTTGAAGGGCACATTAGGACCCAGACCTTCCCTCCGGCTTCCTTTGCCTCTTGGGCTCCCTGAAACAGCAGTCTACTTGGCTTCACATCCCTGTGGCGACAATGTTTAGCCTTGCCACAGTCCCAAAAGCAATGGATCCTTTCTTAAATGAGAAGAAGACTGAGAGAAGTGGGAGGGAGGGAAGGGAAGGGAGATGCAAAAACCATTAAAACGTGTTATGCATATGCACCCACTCCACACAAGGGGTGAAGCACAATGTACTGCAAGCATGTAGAGATCAGAAAAATAAAGATCTTGAGACTGGGTGTGTTGGCACATTCCTGTAATCCCACCACTTGCGAGGCTGAAAACAGAAGGGTCACTATAAGTCCAATCTATGTAGTGAGATCCGGTAGACCCTGTACTAAATACATTTTTAAAATTATTTAAGGGCCCGGCAGGATGGCTCAGTGGTCTAAAGCGCCTGCTTAGGAAAGCTTGGGCGGCTGCAGGGACCCCGGTTTGATCCCCGGCACCACATGCTGCGCCAGCCCTGCCCTCAGGGCAGGCTGAGCCAGCCATAAAAATAAACAAACAAACAAAAGTTCTGAAACAAGAAAAAATAAAATAAAATAAAATAAAAAATTCTAAAAAAAATAAAATAAGTTAAAATTTTTTGGGTCTGGTGAAACAGCTCTGTGGCACAAGTGCCTGACTGGCAAGTGCAAGGTCGTGAGTTCAAACCCTGGTCCCACAAAAAAATAAATAAATAGATAAATAAATAAAATAAAATAAAATTTTTTAAATTAAGTTTTTTTAAGGAAGAAAAGCCAAAAACAATGGATTCAACCAACCATGGTCTGAAACTGTGAACCAAAATATATCTTTCCCCTTTACATTGATTTTCTTGAGTATTTTATCACAGTAATGAAAGTATAACATTCCTATAAATAGTATTCTACTGATTCTTTATGTGTTTGGTAATTTATTTCTTTTCTGTTGGGTGCTAGACATTGTAATTTTACCTTGTTAAGTACTGGATATACATATATATATATATATATATATAATTTATCTTTATTCTCTTTAAAAATATTTATTTATTTGTTTGTTTGTTTGTTTATTTGATACAGGGTCTCTCTATGCATGGCATGTAGCATAGGGGTCAAACTCGGGGCTTTACACTTGCCAGGCAGGTGCTTAGACCACCGAGCTACCTCCCCAGCTCAATTTAGCATTGTTCTAAATGTGGTAAAGTTAATTTAGAACAGTCTAGAATTGCTTTTAACAGGACCCACATACTGTTTAGCCTAGAATTAATTTTTTGTTACTGTAGTAAATTGAATACTCTTCCCAGTTCCCCCAAAGTTATGTGATTCTTTTACTATAGTTGGTAGTGGGAATGGCACTACTCTCAGTTATCGTTGAATAGCTAACATTTTTCTGCTGATCTTTGATGATGTCTTCCCCCAGGCTCTAGGTCATTTCCTCACGTGAACACGTTGATCAGCACTGATGACTGGGATGCTCCCTGTCTCTTGCACTCTGCCCTCCAGACTCTTGCTTCCTGACCTCTGCCCCCAGCACCCTCTTCATCTCAAGAAGATGACTAGGATCAGCCTGGGGTCCCTTTCCTAGCACTGTGGCTGGAAACTTTCTCTAGACAGCCAGATGAAGAAATTGCACAGCTCACCTAGCTTGTGCCCCATCTCTCAGATATCACTGTCCTTTGTCATTTGATGTCCAATAGTTCAGGAATCATTGTTCCATATATACATCCAATTTTTGCTGCTTCTGGTAGGCAGGTAAATGTAGTACTTATTCCATCTTGGCTGGGAGACTCCATCTTTCCTTCTGAATTTAATTTCTTCTTTTTTTTTTTTTTTTTTTTTTTTTTTTTTTTTTTTTTTTTTTTTTTTTTTTTTTTTTTTTTTTTTTTTTTTTTTTTTTTTTGCCTTTTTGCCTTTTTGCCTTTTTGAGACGGGGTTTCACTATGCAGTTCAGGCTGGCCTTGAGCTCAGTTTTGTAGCCCAGGCTGGTCTCGAACTCGCAGGGATCCTCCTGCCTCAGCCTCCCGAGTGCTGGGATTATAATTTCTTCTTGTTAAGTTTCATCCTTCATAAGTTCTTTGAGCAAAAGTCAAAAATACATTTAAGCATAATTTTGAGCAAAAATTTAAACTCTCAGCCTGTGAATATCTGAAAATTTATTTATTTTTATATTCACTTTGAATGCTGGGTAGCCAAATGTAGGATTCTGATTTTTGGATCACTTTGCAGCTATTGAAACTTTGGCATCAATTGTTGCTGATGAGAAACTGACTTTGGCAGACAATTGCTTATTTGTGGGTAATATTTCCTTTCTGGTGGCTTTTCAGATTTTTTCTCTATCATTATTGTTTTTCAGTTTCTCAACAACATGTCCAAGAATGTATTTTTTATCCCACTCAGAACTCAGTGTGCTTTTTCATTTTAGGGCCTCATTTTTCTTCACTTATAGAAGATTCTTTAACACTAGTTCTTCAAATACTGCCTCTCTTCTACTTCCTCCTTCTAGAACTACTAATCTAATGCAAATATAGAACATTATCACTTTTGTTCCATGACTTATAAATTGTCTTTCATATTTTCTGTTTTTCTATACACTAATTATTTGCTGAGCATTTGTTATGTGCTAGGAACTATATACTCACTTAAACCTCATAGAACACCATGAGGTATGTACTAGTACATCTCCAAGGATAGATAAGAAAGCTGATACATAAAGAAGCTCTAAAACATGCCTAAAGCCTTCTTACTGGTAATCAGCAGAGTTGAGGCCAACTCCTGGGCATGTGGCTTCAGAGCCAAAGCACTTCACTCATAAGATTTCCCATTTCAATTTCATCTTTTGGTTGTTCTTTCTGCACTGCATGCTTGGTGGTTTCTCCAAAACAGCTTGAGATTACTAAAAGTTTTTCCAACTGTGTCTGGTCTACTCTTCAAAATATCTGTTGGGCTGTGGATACAGCTTGGTGGTCTAAGCGCCTGCCTGGCCCAAGCACAAGGTCCTAAGTTTAATCCCTCCCCAGGTCCCTGGGTGTACATGCCAGTTCCAAAACTGGGCTTGGTGGCACATGCCTATAATCCCAGTGCTGGAGAAAGTGAGACCAGAGGATCACTATGAGTCTGACTTGCACGGTGAGAGCTTATGTCAAAAGAATAAAACTATTTAGAAATACAAAATACCTGTTAAGTTTCTAATGATTCATTTTTACTAACTCTGGTTTCTTTTTGTAATTGCTTCTTCTTGTCTTACATCATATATCTCTAAAGACTTACAGATTGTTCTGTCATCCTAATCTGGGCATGTGCACCCATCAGCACTCTGTCCAAGGAAGGCTCATCATTTGGCCATGAGATACATGATCAAGAGCAACCCAAGGCTTTTTGTGCATTCAAGATCGGCCTCTGCTGTTGGGTAGGGGCCATGCTCTTCTTGGCACCCTAAGCAGTGCTCAGACATTGCAGGAGTATCAGAGTCCCGCCAGTTCTGTTCAACATGGGACTCCTAGAATGGGAAATTGTTTATAGATCCTCTCGCAGCTACCAAGACTGTGAGATCTTTGTCTCATCCAAGGCTCTTCCTACCCAAACCTACCTCCTCCCCACTTTCATAGTCATTAGCCACCAATGGACCCTTATACTCTGAACTCCATCTCTGCATTTTCTTCCTGCAGGAAGCAAGTAGTACAGCATACAAACTGTCCAAGTTGCTGTAGTGAGCAGCTGAAGTTATGAATTGGCCATATATGTGGGGTCAAGGCAAGGCTGGTCCTAAAATGAAGAGTGCCTAAAGCAATCAAGCTACCTTGGTCCTAAAACACCTTGCTGAGACAATTCTAGCCCTTAGTTGCTAAGCAACCATGTGTTCCATGATATTAACTTCATCAATTGTATAAATGAATGCCCCTACAGGAGTTACTCAGTTCTTTTTCTCCCATCTGCAGACAGGGGGCTCCACCTGACCCCAGCTTTCATCTGCTATCTTTACTTCCTGATCCTCTCACCATTTTCCCTGGGAACACTGAGAGTAGCATGCAACGCAGCAGTTGCTTCATCTTCTGAATTGCTCTCATGCAGCACTATTCACACAGCCGGCTTTACTACAAGATTTCCTTCAGTATGAGTTGTTTTCCACGGAATTCCCATGCACCTTGTATTGTGGAGAAGTACCATCAGTAGCTTCCTGAGAAACTGCATTAGTTTAACCAATTTGGAGACTAATTTTATGTTAATTTTTGGCTGGGTTTCCCTCTGGCCAGTTACCATCATGGTATAGTTGATGCAAATATAATTTCACACTCACCCTAATCCCGCTGTGATTATATTGCTCCCAAGTGATTCTCTTCTAGCTGCAACCTTTGAGTTCAGCCTTACATTTAAAGATGTATTTATAGGCCCAGTGGGATGGCTCAGTGGTCTAAAGCGCCTGCTTGGGAAAGCTTGGGCGGCTTCAGGGACCGCGGCTCGATCCCTGGCACCCTCAGGGCGGGCTGAGCCGGCCATAAAAATGAGTGAATAAACAAACAAAGGTTCTGAAACAATAAAAAAATAAATAAATAAAAATTCTTTAAAAAAAGATGTATTTATTATCATTTATCCAGAATTTAAGTATATATTTAGAGGAAGATATGAGAGAGGCTTCTATCTTCTTTATAATACTCCATACTCACTGAGAGTAAACGCAGGTACCTTTAAACATGACACATGTATATTTGTATCAAAATAGCATATGGTACATCATTAATATGCATAATTTTGTGTTTTATGTATCAGTTATACTGTATTTAATTTCTCTGTGATTTACTGTTATTTCTATATAATTCATTTTCTTGGTCATTCTATCTTTTAATCTTTTATTTTCAAATAACTGCCCATTCACAGGAATTTACAGGGAAGTCCTGGGTACGCTTCACAGAGCTCCCCTTGTCATGAACCTGCGTTCTAGGATAGGATCACATGGCTCAGCTACAGATCCCGTTGCTGCAGTTACTGTTATTTGCCACTCCTGTCTTTTGGGTCTTCCTGCCACCTGCTAAACATCACCCTTAACTAGTTACTATGAGTATTGGTATGTCACTATCCAGATTCCTTACCCCTCAGATTCTTCATTTGACATCTTTTCCCAGGACTTCCCCACTGGAGTGTGCTTTCGTAACTATGATAGCTGGATAATGGCATACCTTTATTTGATGCCTTCCTTTCCTTTAGTGCCTCTCACATCTCTCCCACTGTAACCAGAGCCTCCCAAATAAGCTAACTTAACTCAAGCTTTTCTCTCAGAGTCTTCTTCTTGCCTCCTAGACTAGGACAGCCTGTAGAAGAAGTAGTATTAGAAATCAGATACTAAAAGCCAGGCATGGTGGTGCACGCCTGTAATCCCAGCACTCGGGAGGCTGAGGTGGGAGGATTGGTGAGAGTTCGAGACCAGCCTCAGCTACAAAACTGAGCTCAAGGCCAGCCTGAACTGTACAGAGAGACCCTGTCTCAAAAAGACAAAAAAAAAAAAAAAAAAAAAAAAAAAAAAAAAAAAAAAAAAGAAATCAGATACTTAGAATTGGGTAATATACTGCCTTTGGCATGAAGACCCTCTTGTTGGCTGTCCTTAAGATGTTGTAGAAGCGTTATTATAAGGATTTACCTATGGCAAACTGTGACCTAGACTACAACTATCAGTGGATATTGTGGTTTATGTACCTCTCCACCATCTGTGAGATATGGAAGAATGGCAATGAGAGAACTAGTGGAGTTTGTTGGTGATTGTTAAGATATGCTGAAAGCATAGAAATATAGAGTCAAACTAGCCAACTATTAACCTGGAGAATGGCATGAAAGACTAAAAACTCTTATGATAATATTTTTGAATCTCCTACTCTTCTATAGCTGGAGGGCAGACAGGAGTAAAAGCAGGACTAGAACCTAATGAGGAAAGTGTCATAAATGTCCCACTCACCTTTACTAGAGAACTGGGGGTTCCCTCCCTTTGCTGAAAGCTATGCAGAGGCCTCACCTAAGCAGACACCTTGCAAGATGGTATTTGCTCTCCTCAACCCCTCCTTCTTCCTCCTCTGCATCCTTAGGCCAATCATGAGGGCCAAGTCTCAGCACAGTACACCAAAGAAGTACTAACAATGCTTGGAGAAGGAATTTTTTAAAGCTAGAATTACAGGACCTGATTTAAACAGGCACCAAGAGGAAGCTAGATGGCATATATGGGACTGAATAGTGAGAATGGAAAAGGGAATAGAACATAAGGACAGGAAAGAGAAGACCTCTTTAATTAAAAGCTACTCTCCTGGGTCTCTGAATTTACCAACCTGGCCAGGATCCTTGGAGCTGGGATGGTATGTTGAAACTTGGAGAGGAAATATGATCATAATCCCACAAGAGATAGAAACCATAGCACTAATTTAAACAAAAAATTTAAAATAAATTATTGCTAAGTAAGTATAAAGTTATTAATCAGGCAACTAAGCAAGTAAGAAGAGAGTGCTAACTTATCACACAAAAACCAAGAGTAGGTATGATGCCCAGGGTGGTGAGATGGGGGAAGAGGGTGACATTATCACATTTAGAAGCATAGAAGAGTTCCAAGAAAGTGAATCTCAGACTTTAGGACGAGTGCCAAAGTGTTGGAAACTGGTGCTCCAAAGTGTTGGGAAAACTGCAAACTGGGCTCAACTGCTGCCAAAGGAAGGCACTGCTGATGCCAGGGTGAAGAAGTGTTGCTAGGGCAACGCTCACAGGAACAGGAAGCCAATAGGATAAAGCAAGCCCCTTCTTCCTGCTGCAGCCCTCCTCTGCTCCCTCCTGCACTCCTCATCGGCAGAGCAAAGCAGGGAGCAACTGGTAAAGCTGAACATGACTGTCTGAATCCGAGCCCCAGCATTACATGACCTGGTACAGAAGGGTGGGTGTGGCGCTAAGAAGCAATAAACTTCCGAACAGGAGAGTTGCACTTAGTGATAAAGAAGTACATGAACTGCCAGATTTAGAGGAAGACTCCAAATGGCCAAAAAAGGAAGACCCACTGGGAGAAATGCATTGCTTAAAACAAGAGGACCCTTCTGGCTGAGTAGGTTCCCACCATGGTCTCCTGACTGGAGCAAAAAGGAGAGAACTTGCAGAGGGGGCATAACTCGGCAGCTCAGTCATCTAAGCTAGGTACAGTTGTAGAGGTTGCTATGGAACTGAACCACGGAGGCCAGGTGGCAGCACTCAACCATGGAGAGCAGGGTGGACAGAACTACGTAAGGTGCAGCAAGGTTAAAGTGCTAATCAGAGTCCTGTATCCACAGAGGCCTATGAGAACCTGAAGTTCCTAAGAGCAATTTCAATTGGCAATCCAAGTGGATTGAGGTTACGTGACCTGAAGGCTGAGGGAACCAGAACAATGGAATATCACTATCCCAATCTCCATGCTAGTCTCCAAAACTAGAGCCTATTGTGTGAAGGAAAGACTGGGTTCTTTTAAGAGAGATTCCCACAAGGCCACACAGGAATACATACACTTTATATTTATAATGATTCTTCTGCTCTTTCCCCAGAGGAGCCTATACCCGTATACATATAACAGGAAATGAATATCCAGGTATGTTTGCACTTTTTTGATGCAGAGTCTGGGCTGACAGCGACGCCAGGGAACACACAATGCCACTGTGGTCCTCCTAGTTCAACAGGTGGCTCTGGGGCAAGATGATGGAAGGAGTACTTGCCAAAACCCATTTAACAGTGAGTGCAATGGGTCTGTAGACACATTTCCATTCTTGAATTCTTAATTGGGATGATATTACTGAGTAAGTAGCAAAAATATCACATTGGTTTCTTTTTTTAAAAAATGTATTTATTTAGTACGCGGTCTTGCTGAGCAGCTTGGACTCATAGTGATCCTCCTGTCTCAGGTTTCCCAGCACTGGGATTATATGCATATACCACCAAGCCCAGTTTTGGTGGCTGGCACAGCGTGGGTACCAGAGATTAAACCCAGGTCCTTGTACTTGCCAGGCAGGCACTTAGACTGCTGAGCACTCTCCCTGACCCTCACATTAATTTCTTAACCTGCAGAGAAAGATTCATAATGTAGGAAGGCCAAGTGGAGTTGTCTGAAATTGCATATATATATATATATATATATATATATATATATATATATATAGACAGTAAATTGGAAGTAATTCTGTACTCTGTGGTGAAGAGCAAAGATTAATAACACTATCAAAGATTTAAAGAATTCTGGGTTGGTAGCCCCTGTGGCATCTACATTTAAGTTATCATGTTGGTCATAGCAAAAATTAAAAACCAAGGAAGTAAGATCAAAACCACTGATTGTGTGCTATCATAAACATATCCAAATAATAACTCAATTGTAGTTTATGGTAGATGTGGTATCTTGAGTAAAATAAGAAAAGACAAGGGGCCTGGCAGGATGGCTCAATAGTCTAAAGCGTCTGCTTAGGAAAGCTTGGGCGGCTGCAGGGGCCCTGGTTCGATCCCTGGCACCACATGCTGCGCCAGCCCTGCCCTCAGGGCAGGCTGAGCCAGCCATAAAAATAAATAAACAAACAAACAAAAGTTCTGAAACAATAAAAAAAATTAAATTAAATTTTAAAATTCTTTAAAAGAGAAAAAAGAAAAGACAAGCTCTGGTATGTAGTATGCAGCAATTGTGTTTGTTTGAAAAGCAGGCACTGAACAGCCAGGAAGACAGATGACTTGTCCAGTGAAAATGAGTTCATCTCTGCTCAGCTACCCAAAGCATCTACAATTGACCCATAAAAAAAAGCCACGATGGCAGGAATGGAAGTCACACATAGCCTAATAGCATAAGCTCCCTGTCACCAAGGGTGACCTGGGTGTTACTACTATATGTCCAGTCTGTCAAAGCAAAGACTGATTTCAGCTCTTGACTTGGTACCATACCTCAAGAAGAGCATGAACCCACATGGCACTGGATGGATTCCATTTGATTCAGGCACCCTGAAGGGATATGGTTCTTCTATGGCTTCTGTGACTGTACACCTTATTGAGCATAAGCTGAGAATATGAAAATAACCACTTGGAGGCATCAGCTTGAAGATGGGATGGAGGTACTGTGTTCTACGCTTTGAATGTGTTTATACACTCTGAGCCAACTGTATTATATGCATTCTGTGTCACTGATGGGCAGAATACATAGGTCAGGATAGTCCCACTCACTTTTATTCCTGATGATCTGCTGGTATATTTATGCTTCCTATTTCCAAAACTCTTGGCTGTTAGACTCAAGATCCTACTTTTGAGAGGGTTGAGAAAGAACCATCTACTAAAAGGTTTAGTAATGGTTTTACTAACCCTAAAATTACATCTGTCCCTTGGCGACTTTGAAGTCCTCAGGCCAGTAGAGCAGCAGGCAAAAGAAGGAGTTCCTGTACTGGCAGGGGAAGTGAGATGTGTCTAGCATGGATGGAAGAAGAAAGGGAGAGAAGGGCCCAAAGAATCAACCATATCAGATGTATCTTGGGTTTGTTCCACTCGCCCATCTATTGTTATCTTCTCATTCTCCTCTTCTTCCTCTTTCATTCTTATTTCTTCTTCTTTTAGTAATTGGTGACTGGTCACCATCTTGGAGAAGCAAGGACGGATCATGAACTTACAGAGATCGCAAGCCTATCTGTGCAGATGCAAATGGAACCATGACGCACACCTTCACTGCCCTGCTCTCATCCCTCAAACCTGGCAGTGTGTTCCCAGGATGTCCATGTGTCAGCAGCTGCACCCTGGCAGAGGGATGTTTTCACCAGAACTATGGAGAGCTGACCATACGCACCACAGTTCATCAGAGTCAAGAAACTGTCACCACTGGGAAGCAGCCTCAGCACTCCAAGATGGTGCCTAAGTGCCTCAGCTCCCTTGCTCTTTGGATTAGGGGTTAGAGAAAGGCACAGGTGGATGGTTGGTCAAGGTGAGGGAAACTGTAGAGCTTACAGTATATTTTAATTTATTTTATTTTATTGGCACTGGAGATTGGACTCAGGACCTTATACTTGTCAGGCAGGCTCTTATGCCACTGAGCTATCTCCCCAGCCCTAGAGTCTTTTTTAAAAAAATTTTTTTTCTTGTTTCAGAACTTGTTTGTTTGTTGATTTATTTTTATGGCCGGCTCAGCCCACCCTGAGAGCAGGGCTGGCACAGCATGTAGTGCCGGGATCAAACCGCGGTCCCTGAAGCCGCCTAAGCTTTCCTAAGCAGGCGCTTTAGACCACTGAGCCAGCCTGCCAGGCCCCCTAGAGTCTTGTTTTAGAAATATCTCAAGCATATTTGTAGGGTGAGGAAAAGCAATCAACTATGAAGCAAGAGACAAAATTTCAGAGCAACAGGGAGATAACTACAGGACTCAAGTATTAAAGGAGAACTGTGGAGATTAGGGCAGGGCCCAGGTGGAGGAACTACTTTGAACAAAAAGTGTGCTTCATCCTCCAAGGCCAGAGGAAGGAGGTTAGGATGAATAAAGATAAAAATGCACTTACTGTATCTGTTTGTTCCATTTATACCCTGCCTTATTTCACAAAGGACCTGCAGTATTTCTATAGATGCATTGCTAGGTTTGAGCAGATTAGAAACGGAGAAGTCCCCAGTGAAGGGTGCTATTTCTTTTGTAGAGTAGGAAGCAAGGCCTCCACCGACAAGCGGCAGGGGTGTCTCCATGGGTCAGGGCAGTGAGGCAAGGTCTGGAATGGTGGAGAGGAACTGAGCCAAGCAACGCCGCTGGACCACTTAGTCTATAGAATGGAGCCCCTGGCCAGACTTGGCCATCATCCAGGCTGCACAAATGTGGAACCTTCTGCACCAGCCTATATGAAGAAGTTGGTGCTACTTACTTGTACTGGCTTTAGACAGATCACTTCCCTGCTCTAAATAGCAGCATCCATTAGTAAATGGAGAGGAAATGTCAAATCCAATGGGCTGTTGCGAAGAGTCAATAAAATAAAGACTTGAAGCACCTACTACAGTGCCTGCCCCATGAGAGGTGCTCAGTATTCACTCTACTCTTCCTCCTCTTGCTTTTCCTCCTCCTCCTCCTCATCCAAGTTGGCCTGAGCCAGTGTCACCTGGATAGAAAAGCATGGGGACATTGGTGCCTTGTATTGGTGGATGCCATTACACATTATTATTTTAAATATAGTTGACTCACGTTATTCATGGTAGTTACAGCCTACAAAGACTGAATTAGCAAATCCTGAGTCATGACCCCAAGAGGAAAAACAGGGCCAGGTTCCTACAAGCCCCACATTTGCATCAGTCAATAAATACATAACTGGTTTTTGTAGGTTTCTGCTGGAAGACACTTTATTTAATATAGATATCTGTCCCTCAGTATTCTTGGGGATCCTGGTGCATCTCAAAATCCACAGATGCCAAAATCTTCTACATAAAATGACCCAGTAATTGGACAGAATCTGCATCCTATTGTACATGTTAACTCATTCCAGATTTCTTGTAATAACTAACACAATGTAAACATTATGTAAATAGTTGTTGTACTGTAATATCTAGGAAATAACAAGAAAAAGTGTGTTCCTCTTCAGTACAAAGGCAATTTTTTCAAATGTTTTCAATATGCAGTTGGTTGAATCCACAGCAGAAGCAGAAGACCATCTGTATATTGTTGATTCATTAACATTAAACTCATAGCTTACTGTACTTGGGTACTGAACAAAGTTTATCAAATACACAGGTTTTTCTCCCTAAGGTCCTCTTGCACGTAGGATCCTTAGCCAGTGCTTCATCAACCACTAAGATGGTGGTTATTTATTTTATTTATTTTATTTTATTTTATTTTTGTATTATGGCCAGCTCAGCCGGCCTGGGGGGTAGGGCTAGTGCAGGTGCAGCATGTGGTTTGGGGATCAGACCTCAGTACCTGCGGTTGCCTAAGCTTGCCTAAGCAGGTGCTTTTGACCGCTGAGCCATATCACCAGCCCCATGGTGGCTATTTAAAATAGCAAAATAACCAGGAAAAAAAAAAAAAAAAAAAAGAAACACATTAACGACTGGGAAGATTGTGGTACTAAATAGGCCCACAAAAGGACTTTTGTCTACACTTACAACAGCTGAAATAAAAAGCAGCATGGCTCCTTGCTCAGCCCTGGGAAAGGGTTCTGTAGGTCCCTCAAGTTTTCACTTCTCTGTCCACACATATATGCCCACCAACAATTGCAACAGTGCCTAAAGTATTGGCTTCAGGCTTATAAATAAACTTTAACAGTAGCTGAATTTAGGTTGGGGAGAGCTGCATAGCGAGACCCTGCAGCAACTAAATAAATAAAATATTTTTTAATTAAAAAGAGTAGGTGAATTTGCAAATATGAAATCCACGAATCAGATGAATCAATTGTATCTGTTATTATAAAATGACTAGAATAAGTGAATAGAATAACAGTCCTCTCATAAACTCAACCCATGGATAGTTAGAATTGCTAAATGGTTCTGCAAAATTTTTGGTATACAATTAATGCCTCTGCCTATGTTTAAGTTTGTATGTATTCTTGTCTATGTGTCTATGCATATTTGAGTCTTCTATTTAACAATTTTTTCTTTCATTGAACAATATCTCTTGGGCACTCTTTTCCTCCAAATCCCAATGTTATTTCTTAGATTATGAATGGAAACAGCTGACACATGCTACAGTCTATAAGTGTTCACATCCATAGTAAGCTGGAGGAACCAGATTATTCCCTGCTTGAAAACTCAGAGCCTTTAAGAAATTCCTTATCATGACCCTCAATGCGTTCCACCTCACGCAAGCCCCCATCTTCACCCCACCTCAACAGAACAAGACATAAAGACAGTCTCTCGTTGTTCTCCTCCCTTACCGCTCCACTCCCCCTCTTACACACACACACACAACACACACACACACACGGGCGCGCGCGCACACACATGAATATTCCTACAAAAAGGTTTGCTGTGTAGAGGAAACCCTTAGATTGAACATCAGCCCAGGCTCTCCAAACTTCTCTCCCAGCCTCTCTTTGAGAAAGCAAAGTAGAAGAGGGACATCAGGATTTCGTAGTCAAGCTCTTCAAAATGGGCTAAGCAAATGGCATTTCTCCAGTTTCATTCTTACAGTCTACACTTAAATATATCATAAGCAGATTACACAGCATATTGTTTTAATACAAAACATTACTTTTTCAAAATCCTTATACTAATGATTCAGAAAGGTGTCCTTGTTTATTCTTTGTCTTGTCAAACCAGCTGCCCTCCTCCTTGCACCCTGTCGCGGGGCCCCCAAGTAGTTGAGACCCGGCTGCGATGCACACCCTGAAGGAACAGCTGGGTTGCGCTTCCCCGCTGCAGGAAGATGGTGGGGGCGGGGCTGGATCCCGAATCTCGAGGCCCCGCCCTCTCCCGCCCGCTGCGGGGGTGGAGCCGCCCGGGTCCGGCCGGCGGAGGCGGGGAGCAAGCAGCGGCCGCCGGCAGCTCTGCTCGGGAGGTTCCGGGTTGAGAGGCTGCGCTGGACCGGAGCGGTGGCCACCGAGCCGGCAGGGGTAAGGGGTCGTGCCGCGCCAGGGCTTGTGGCTACAATCGGGCAGCCGAGTGGGCTGGCACCCTTCCTCTGCTTTGCCGGATACACCGCGGTGCGGCTCGGCCTGGCTCCCCTCCACCCCAGAATTCTCCAACCCCAGCTTTGCCCCCTCCCCCATCAGCCCCTGTCCCAGGATTTTAGCACCCCAAGGCCTCTGGCCCCCTCCTGAGTCTCCTCTCCCCAGGCACTCATCTCTTTGGACCGTCGCGTTCCCTAGTATTCCCTCGCCAAGAGCCTCCTTCCTCAAGATACTCTCGGCCTCTTTCCTCTAGCACCCATCACCTCCGGCTGCCCACTGCCTCGAAACCGCCCTCCCGGGCTCGCATCCTGCGTAGTCTCTGCCTTACACCCGGAGCTCGCCTTATCCCTCTCCCGGACAGCAGCCCCTTCCTTCCTCGGTAGTTGCTGCCCGTGGCTCTGCGCCCCTCTCCGAGTACTGCCCCCGACAGTGCTGCGCGCTCCGCCGTACCCCGCCCCTCGGGGCCCCCTCCTGGGCGCCATGGCGTGCAGCCTCAAGGACGAGCTGCTCTGCTCCATCTGCCTGAGCATCTATCAGGACCCGGTGAGTCTGGGCTGCGAGCACTACTTCTGCCGCCGCTGCATCACCGAGCACTGGGTGCGGCAGGAGGCGCAGGGGGCCCGCGACTGCCCGGAGTGCCGGCGCACGTTCGCTGAGCCCGCGCTGGCACCAAGCCTCAAGCTGGCCAACATCGTGGAGCGCTACAGCGCCTTCCCGCTGGACGCCATCCTTAACGCTCGCCGCGCTGCGCGACCCTGCCAGGCGCACGACAAGGTCAAGCTCTTCTGCCTCACAGACCGAGCACTGCTCTGCTTCTTCTGCGACGAGCCTGCGCTGCACGAGCAGCACCAGGTCACCGGCATCGACGACGCCTTCGAGGAGTTGCAGGTGCGCTGGCTGCCCGGGGCGGGGGCGGGGCGCGGGGGGTGGGCCCGAGCGGCGGGGGTGGAGTTAAGGCTGGCCCGCCGGCAGAGCTCGGTCAAAATTGTCACGGGGCGGGGCCTCCGTCGGGGTCAGACCCTATCAGATTTAACACGGGGTGGGGCGGGGCCGCGGTGAGGGGGCGGGTCCAGGGTGAAACCTTGGCCAGTCCGCGGCGAGCTGTTTCTGGGTCTGAACTGGAGTCCAGTGGGCTGGTGCCTGCTTGGGGAAAGGTCAAAGGTGGAATGAAAAGAAAAGGTCCAGGCAGAAGAGATCAAACCTGAACCTGGTGTTAGTATGAGGTATGGTTAGGGGGCGGAACCGAATCCAAGCTGATCAAGGGCGGGGCCATGAGGGAGGGTGTGCATTCAACCCCGCAGCTGCTCTCTGGCAGGCTTGTGGACACGGTGCGGGCGTTGATCTGGTTTGGTTCTAGACTTGAGGGAGTGAGTGGCAACATTGTACTGGGCTCGTGAGGATTAAACCTAAGAGGGGAGTGGAAGCCAGGGCCAGGAAGCAGCTAAGAGGGCAGATTTCATGGCAAAGGGTACAGGGAGGTGTGTGAGACATTGAGACTAGCACAGAGTCCGGCGAGTATAAGAACCATTTGAGATATAAAACATGGTAGGGGCCCCTTAACAGTGGGAATAGGATTTGAAGATTCAAGATTTGCAGAATAAACCCCAGAGGTGACTTATGGTAGCAGTGGGGTGGAATTCTGTAGATTTCCAGTTTTTGATGACCTTCTTGGCTCCATCAACAGCATCTGGATCTTTGAGGACTCAGTGAAACATTCCTTGGAGCACAGTCAGCCTAGGACTGCAGCTGGTTTCCCTTAAGCCTTCCCGTCTTCATTGACAAATTCTTACATGTTCTCAAATCAAATATCCTCCCTGAAAAGCCCTGCAAGATCCACTAGCCAAAAGAAAGAAAAAAAGAAAGAAAAGACTGTTTTCCCAAATGCCATCTCGTAATGAGTATATTTTTAAGTGTTCCAAGATTGGCTGTATTTGGAAAATGTAGTATACACTCTCCACCCACCCCCAAGGATTTTCAGTATGTATTTGTATACTAAACAGCTTGGAGAAATCTTACAGTAAAGAGACCTGTTTTACCATGTTTAATAAAATGGTTCCCAAGCTTATATCACTAACCCATCTCAATCGAGCAGTCCCATGTTCATGGGATCCCAATCTAGCAGAGTTCCTTAAAAGCAGGGATAGGCTTAGCTTACAGACCACACAAGTGGAAGTTGGATAAGTGAATGACCAATGCTGGCATGCATTGGCCAAGACTGTGGAGCATTTAGAAGCAAAAGTTTTTTGACTCAGACATTGTATTAAGATAGAGTAGACCAGGCTGGTGAGATATCTCAATAGACTAAGGACCTGCTTCTGCAAGCACAGGGACCAGGGTTTCAGATCCTGGTACTGCATGCTGTGCTGGCCCTGCTCCTGGGCCCACTGAACCAGGACAGAGTCCAGTGCTGGGGAGGCTGAAAAGATGATTGCTATAAATCCACATTGCATAGGGAGACTCTGTACAAGATACATAAATTCAAAAAAAAAAAAAAATAGAACAGACTAACTTGGGAACTAATTAGCTCTCCAGGCCTCCGTTCACTCACTGAGAGCTAAATAACTACTTTCCCCATACTGCCACTCACCTGTGCCATACGTGAATATCTTTCTCTCTGCTTTTAAGCCTGTATCAAGTAGATGCCCATGAAGATGACTACCCACTGCCCCTCTCCAAAAAGAGGCCCCTGTTCATCATTGCCATCCCTCAGTTCCTTTTATCCCAAAACAACTGACCCCTTCCTTTCTGTCTGCCTGAGGCTGAACAAAGATCAGGGCCTCTGGGAGCTTATGCAATGCCAGCCTTGGCCCTCCACCCCCAGAGCCCTTTGGGTTAGGGGATAGAGTCCCCATCTCCCCATCTGTGAAGTCACATAAGCAGGGAGGAGGAAGGGACCTCTGGAAGGACTAAGCATGGGTGCAAGAACTTGAAGGGACTGGAAAATCCTTTGTCCTACCTCTTTGTTTTACAAATAAGGATACTGAGGTCTGGGCAGGTGCTGTGGCTAATCCAAGACTGTACTGCCCAATGGGAGAGACCAGGGCCAGATTCTGCCCCTGCTGGGTACCCCTGGGCCATACCCCTTCCCCTCCTTGTATGACTTTGTAGTCTCTGTGTCAAATCCTTGGTATTTGTGTCTCCTTGGGTTCTCTTAAAAACCCAAATTATGGTTATTTGGGGATTTTATACTCCATTCCATGATCTGGACAATGCAATAGAAACAACATATGTTTTTTTCCAAATTTCTTTAAAACACTTTCATTCTTGGATGAAAAGTAAAATAAGACTACCTCTCTGTCTAGCACACATCCTGGAACCAGATACCCTGGCTCCTAGACCTGCCTTAGGTATTGTCCTTGATGGTGGGTCTATGAAATGGGGTGAGAGCAATTCCTTCTTACCTGGAGGCACCTGCTCTTTGAGGTGCATGGCACATGGTAGGGACAGGGACAGTACGCCTTGCCATCTTTTCTCCTCCTAGCTCTGAGAGCTCACATGCCTGACTAGGTGAACACCCAGCACCACCTCTGTTACCCAAGAAGGAGGCTTATGCTGGTATCCCTTTAGCATTGGCCAGTGACAGAAAAATCTGCCCCCCCACCAACTCCCCTGCTCCTGGGAAAGGTTCAAGCCACCCTCCACCTCACCTGCTTCTCCCTCCTAGTAGAAAAGCAGTCTCATTAGCTATTTATGTAGTATTGAAACGAGATTGTGCTTGCCCTCCATACCTCCTCCCTTTCCCCACAGCTGGCAACTCCTGGAGCCTGAGCCAGGGCTCCTCTTCTAAAGAATGACAGACTCAGAGGTGGCAGAGCCGTGGAGATCATCTGGTCACTTGACAGATGGGAATACTGTAGAGAGGAAGGATGGAGATAGGCCCAAGCCCTTGAATCCAGAGGAAACAAGGCCTGCACTCGGCCAGAGTCTCCAGACACCCTACCTAGCTCCTTGGCTTGGGGCTTTTACGTTTATCCTACATCCTGGAGGCAGCAGAGTGAAAAGCTCTAGCTTTGTGCTCATCTAGTGCCGTCCATCCTGACTCTACCCTTTCCTAGCTGTGTGACCTTAGGTAGGTGTCTTGCCATCACTGAACCCCAAGTCCTTCACAGAGCACAGAAGTACTGTGGTTAGGATTTTTAGTGAGATGATGTTGATAAGAAGTTGGTGCTGAACTGGCACAGAGAGGCCCCCCCGATAAATGACAGCTATGCTACACAGTGATTTGCCCAATACTAATGACTTCTGGGGCTTGGTAATTCTTTGTCGCTCAGGGCTTCCTTGTGCATTGTGAGGAGTTTAGCAGCCCCCTAGCCTCTGCCTGTCCCATCCCAGTAGCAAGTCCTTCCTGCAAGTTAGGACAACTTGTCCAGAATGTCTCCAAACATTAAAAATGCCTACTGGGGTCAGCATCCACCCCTTTCAAGCAAACTGGCCTAGAGAAACCCCACTTAGCCTTCTGGGTTCCGCTCCAATGCCACCCTGTCTGGGCACCTTTCCTTCCTTGATCTGCCATGCAGAATTGCTCTGGGCTTTATATTCCGGAGTTCAGCTCCTGACATGCTGCTCATCCCTGGTCAAGGGACTTCACTTCTGTAAGCCTCCACTTGTCACCTATAACACCGAAAGAATGTGACACTCCTGGGAAGGGCATGGTAAGGGCTAGGAAGACTCGATCAAAAAGTACCTGGTACTGAGCCTGGCACAGTATCCATGCAGTGGTTTTTAAATATCACAGACAGTGCAATAATACAATACAAAAGAAAAAGTCCTCCTAGTCCCACTGCATAGATAAACCTGAACACATGTAATATATGGTTGTGCATAGTTTCTGTGGCATGCATGTACATTGACATCTTTTGTTAAGCCCAGCCACCAAGCACCTAGAGAGGCCTACTTCAGAGAGCACAGAGAAAAAGGGAGAGAGGGGACTTCTCTCTCTAAAGGGGTGTAGGGCTTCTCAACCAGTCCTTGTCGAGCCTGGGACTATGCTAGGCTTTTTTCTTGCATCACCTCATTTAATCTCACTCACACTATGGCTAGGTAGTGAGGCTACTTAGTCCTTTTGTAGTTGAGAAAGCAGGCTCAGAGGCATTTGGTGACTTGTTTGGCCACCACAATGGTAAATAGCAGGGTTAGAATTTGAGGACAGTCTAGCTGGCTCACATACACCTCTGCCCTGCTTCTGAGGACTAGAAAATTCTCTCCACCCTCCCCACCTGACTTTGTATTGAGAGTACTCAGCACAGGACCAGACTGGGGACCGGTCTGTTATGCCAGCTGACGCTCGAAGGGTAGGTGGCTAGGATGTCATCGTGGTCAGGCGGCTCTGGCCTTCTCAGGTTCCTCACCCCCAGAGAAGGGATTCAGTTCATCTCAGCCACCCCCTCCAGGCCTCATGTGACCACTGGAGCTTTCCCAAAGGCTCCTTCACGCCAGCAACCTCCCAAGCTGGGCACAATGAGCCAGAGCAGCCAGGGCAGCCCCATGACGAAAGAGCAGGGTTGGGGACAGAGTTCAGATCTCGGCTCTGGCTCTCTTCCATAGAGTGAAGGGCGTGGCTTTCTCTGGGCCCATTCTCTAGTCTGAGAATGGAAAAGAGGAGCAGAATGCTCATTTTCTAAGCAGAAAAGCAAAGAGCGAGCAGGGTTTAGGTGCAATTCCAGCCACCTCAGAGCAAGGCTGGCTTGGGGTCGCAGCCAGGACTGGCTGTGGGACATCTCCGTCTTCCTCTTCAGAGGTGTCTGGGCAACCAGATAGGGCAGCTTGACCTGGCTGAGCACAGGCCACTATTGAGAGACTTAGGGTGGAAGCTGGACACTGCAAAATGTTTGTTTTATAAAATTAAAAAGATCTGGTACCAAAAGTGACAACAGAATAATAACTCTGAAAAAGTGTTTTGAGTACTTACTGTGTGCCAGAGGTCCTGTGTTAGGGGCCCTCCCTCCTCACAGCATCCTTTTTCCTTTGTGGACAGAGGGCCTAGCCATGCATAACCAGCAAGGCATGGTATAGACAGTGCAATGACAACGTCCAGTCGTTGGCACATAGGTGCTTGTTCTCTCTGCCTCTGCCTCTGCCTCTCCCTCCTCTGTCTCCACCTCTATCCCTATCTCTGTCTTACAGCCACCTATGAGGTGGGTCTTATTGCACCCATTTTACAAATGAGGAAAGTGAGGCTTAAAGCCTGTGCCTAAGGCCACACAGCCACAGTTAGTGAAGTGGAGCTTGTACTCGGGTTCTCAGTCTGACCAGGGGCTGGCCTGGTGGTATGAGTAGTGTTCAGATGGGCTGTGGTGGCTGGAGAGGAGGCTGTGGGGTGGGTAAGAATGAAACTGAGCAGGAAAGGAGGATAAGGGCTGGGGAGATAGCTCCATAGAATAAGCTCTTGCCTGGCAAGCACAGGATCCTGAGTTCAATCCCCAGTACCACAAAAAAAAAAGGATAGTGGGGCGTGGTGGCGCACACCTGTAATCCCAGCACTTGGGAGGCTGAGGCAGGAGGATCAGTTCAAGTTCGAAACCAGCCTGGGCTACAAAAGTGAGCTCAAGGCCAGCCTAAACTGCATAGTGAGACCCTGTCTCAAAAAGACAAAAAAAAGAGGATAAAATGAGGGCTTTTATAGTTAAATACATGCAACCTGAGATCATGCTCATAAGTGAAACATCAATTGGATGTAAACATCAAATTGTGTCCTAGTGTTAAAAAAGAAATAAATAAGATTTGAAATGTACAATAAATAATATGAATGGGAAATAAACTTCAGAAAAGGACAAACTATGAGGGAAGAAGGGAAAAGGAAGAAAGGAAAATATATATAATACACAAGATAGTTAAGATACAGCTTATCTGATACAGCTAGTTTCTCTTAGTTCATTAAAAAGAAAGCCTTCTGCTACATTGTATAGATATTATTGCATGCCTATATCTTCTACTCTGAATAACTACTAGGGAGACAATAATAAACAATACATCAACTATCATAACTGTCCTACTAACTTGTTTTGAAACTGGATTTTGGGGCCCGGCGGAATGGCTCAGTGGTCTAAAGCGCCTGCTTGGGGAAGCTTGGGCGGCTTCAGGGACCACGGTTCAATCCCTGGCACCACATGCTGCGCCAGACCTGCCCTCGGGGCGGGCTGAGCCGGCCATAAAAAATGAGTGAATAAACAAACAAAGGTTCTGAAACAAGAAAAAATAATAATAAGTAAAATAAAATTTCTTAAAAAAAAAAAAAAAAAAGAAAAAGAAATTGGGTTTCATATTACGTTCATCTTTTTTTCTCCTCTCTAAAATAATAAAGAAAAATTTAAAAGAAAGGAATGCAACAGAGAGGCTTTCCCAGCTCAGGAAGTGGCTCGAGCATGTGTGCGGACAAGCACACACGCATGCGCACACACGCTAGGAGCTCGGGGCTGGTCCTGAGGATGCTGGGTTACTAGGAGCGGGTCTGAGCTACTGCATGTGACCTGCTGGGGCTGCCCCCCTCGGGGAAGGGGTGCTCAGCAGGCTGTGGTGTTGCCAGGAGCTGTGTGGTTTTGGAGGACACAGGCAGGGGATGGGCTTAGAGATACAGAAGGCAGGGAAGATCTTCTGCTTGTTGGGAGGATCAGGAGCATCAGGGCCTCTGGGTAAGGATGAGGGACCTGGGACACAAATGGGGTGGAGACAAATCACCGGTGCCATGTGAATATTTCTGACCTGGGGAATAGAGGGGAGACCCCAAGAACCTCCTGTTGCTGCCACACTGGGCCCCTTCGTGGTGATACCTCAGGAGTCCCCATCACAGCCCCAGGAGGGCTCCTGCCCACATTTTCCCAATAAGCATTTCTCAGGGGGGCCCTGGGAAAGGAAGAAGCAATTCCCTCATGGTCATAGAGCCAGCATTCAGTGCCAAAGTTCCTGACTCCAAAATCTGTGCCATCTCCATTGAGAGGGAAAGGGTCCCTGAAGCCAGAGGAGAAGTGGCTTCGGCTGCAGCTTTGTGTCTGGGGCTGATGTTATGCAGGAGTCCCAGCCTTGGCCTTTGGGCCATTTGAGGACAGGTTTGCTGTGCTCTGCTACTACTTGCTGCCTCAATTCCTGCTTCTCCAAGCTGATGGGAGTCACAGAGCCTGGCAGCTGGTGGGTCTGTGTAGCTGTTCCCCCTTTACCACAGGTATATCCCTCTCCAAGCCCTACAGCCTTCCCTGCCCCAACTCTGCTGGGCCGCTGCCCACCCCACCCCCACCCCAGCACAGCCAGCCCAAGCTGCCTTTTCCACCTTGGACTCCATCCACCCATCACATACCTGGCTCCAACCATCCTTGACTGTCCCCACTTCCCGTGTATACCTGGATTGTCCCTGCCTAACCGGCCTTCTCAAGAATGGCCTGGCCCCATCCTGGAGAGTGGAAGGCGTGCTGTCACCCACCCTCCCACTCCTTCTAGCAACAAGCTCTTCCCTGGAAGCTCCCCAGTTTGGCAACCCTGGTGCATATATAATTACGGTGAGAATGACGACGACTTAGATTCACTGACTCACCCAGCGCATCGCGTCAAACCAGGAATTAAGACATGTAGTCGGGCAGCCCTCAGCAGCACAGGTGCTGTAATAGCTCCACTTGACAGGTAGGGAGAGGGTGTCACAAATACATCTAAGTGGTGATTGCTACACTGGATCCTAGGGAGGCCGCTGTGTGCACCCAGCCCTCCCTTGAGATTCACTCATTTGAATCTCTGCCTCTTCAGCCTCTTGCAAACTCTTCAGGGCAGGAAACGCGTCCACAGCCTGAGAGTGGACAGCACAAAGCCTGACACGGTGTGTACTCCAAAGTTATTGCTGCAATTGAGTTGAGTGAGAGGCACAAAGGCGAAGAGGTTTCAAAGACTGGTTTGGGGAATCACCCAGAAGCTCCCCTGTTTTGTACTAGCTGTGTGAGCTTAGGAAAACTGCGTAACCTTTCTGATCCTCAATTTCTCCTTCAAAATCTTCACCTAATAGAAGTAGGTGGTGAGATGACTGTGAAATTTAAACCTGAGCCAGGCCCCTCCCCGCTCCAGCCACTCTGGGCCTGAGCCTTGCTATGGCCAAGGTCACGGTATCTTTCCTCTGGGTTGGTTCTGTCTCTTGGGAGTTTGTCACCAGGTTCCCGTTTCCTGTCAGAGCTGTCAGCTGGGAGTAAACATTCTGGTTTATTCTCCACTGACAATCTGTGTGGCCATGGCCGTGGGCCAGTCAGTCCCTTTCCTTGGACTTCTGTTTCCTGTGCTGGCAATTATAAGGGCTAGACCAGATGGTCCCTCCGCCCCTTCCTACTCTTGCCATCTGAGAATGCAGGGAGGGTGGGCCACCTGGACACAGCATGGGGCGAGGACACAGAAGTGCCTGAGGACCCTCTTGTGGGACATGGGCCACTCTATCTCCAAAAGAACCCAGGGTATGCTGCCAGGCTATGTGCCCCAGGAGGCAAGGCATTTCCTGCTTTTATCACATCCCACCCTTCCAGCCCTGTGAGGTATCACTACCCCTTTTGCAGATGAGGAACTATGGAATAGACAGGCTAGGTGATCTCATAGGCTAAGGGACACACACCTAACAGATGGGTGACAGAGCCAGCTTGATAAAGTTTGTCTCAGTCCAGGCTTACTGGAGATCTGTGGGGTAGGAGTGACACAGAGCTCAGGTGATTGCCTTGGGGGCTGTAGGGTTCAGTTTCCCTAACTTAGTGAGCCACCTGGGGAACACCGCCTCACCCTTTCAGAGGGGAGCTCAGACCCAGCCCAACCTTCTCACGAGGCAGCTTCTTCTGTACCAGGCCCTCTTCATGTCCTTGGTATCAAGAACGGGTCTTACCCTCAGAGGCCCATGATAGCGTAGGAGAGATCAACGGATAATCTTACAGCTAAACGCAGTATGCACTGAAGAGTGCAGGGGACAGGGCCTGGTACATACAGAACAGTGTCTGACAACAGCTTGGGGAGTTAGGGATATGGACTGGCAGGGGCAGGGGTGTTGGTCTGGGTTGTAAGAGATAGTGCAAGTCCCACAGTTGGGGGAAAGAGATATGTGTGAGTGTGCTGCACGGAGGGCACTGCATGTGCAAAGGCCTGGTGGAGACCTGTGTAAGGAGCTCCATGCTGTCCCATAGAACTTTCTAGAACACTGGGAAGTTTTACATCTCCTCTGTGACATGGAAGCCACCAGTGCAATGAAAGAACTAAATTTTCAAATGTATTTGATCTTACCTCATTGCTATTTATATAGCCCTGTGGGCTGCCTGCCTACCTTCTGGGATACCACCGGTCTCAACCAAGAAAGGTCTTGAATGCTGCCCCAGGGCCTCACACCCTTCTTTCCTGACACATGAAATTCCTGAGACGCACAAGGGTTAGAGCAACATGAACAAATATGTCAGCCTGTCTTGTGGAGCTTCTGGGGTGGCAGGCAGAGTTCAGAGGTGGGGAGCTGGGTGTGGAGAACCTGGGGGCTCAATCCAAAGAAAAGAAAGAATGAATGAAAAGGAGGCAGCTAGTGTGGAGAAGAGGGAAGAGAGTCCAGAGCAAACCCATGGCCTGTGGGGCTGGCCTGGTGGTGGCAGGTCTGTCAAGCATGGCCCCTAGATGGCAGGCTGCAATGGTGTGGACGTATGTAACATCCAAGGTGGGCATCTCTCCTCAGTGAGGAGGCGGGCCCGACATCATCCCAGGATTCACCCTGGTGTCTGTGTCCCTGTCTAACTCCCTCTCCCCATCCTTCACACAGCAGCAGCAGGACCCAGGGAGGCCTGGGCACATACCTGGCTATGGAATGGGCAAGAGCAGCCCAGCTCTCTGTCTGTATTCCCCGACTCCAGCATCGGGATCAATTTGTTCACATCCCTCAGGGACTGAACGATATAAAGAACATGGCCTCTGTGGCTGCTTCTCAGAAATGCTGAAGGACTGTTTTGGTAGCAGGATTACACAGGGACCTATCTCTCCCCTAACCACCTTCCTCTCTCTCGCTCACTTTCCCTCTCCCCTTCTCCTTTCTCTTGTCTGTTTTCTTTCCCCCCAGAAAGCCAGTGTCCTACTTATCACTGTGTCTAGTGATGGTATAGTTGCCCC
The DNA here is from genome assembly GCA_004027025.1 of Myocastor coypus. NCBI lineage: Eukaryota > Metazoa > Chordata > Mammalia > Rodentia > Myocastoridae > Myocastor > Myocastor coypus. The sequence goes on from PVJA010009797.1 coordinate 47,873, forward strand.
ACAGACCTCGGGAACCTAGAGCCTTTCTTCCTTCTGCTTCTAGGTTGAGTTTATGATTTTCCACCTTTATAGTTGCCTCATGGCCTGCTGTAGGTGCTGGAGTTCCAGCCATTATGTCTGCTCAAGCTCTCTTCTGTCACAAAACATACAGCTCCCATTTTTCGATCTTATTCCTGATTGCATAGCTGGCTCCTCCTCATCCCTCCAGCCGTCATCTTTTGTGTTATCTCCTCCAAGAAACCTTCCTGACTACCCTATCTAAAGTTGTCCCCCTCATCCTACACTCCATGTTTTTGTAGAACTCAGCATATATTGGCAGTTATCTCACACTGTTGATTATTTTTCTCATTTATTGCCTTTCATCTGCATTAACCTGAGGGAAGACCCCTGTGAGCAAGGACCTTATCTGTTGCTCTCTGCTGAAACCTCAGTGCTTCAGCAGTGCCTGGAACATAATAGTTGGTCAATAAATTGTTATTCAATGAATAAGCAATAGTAAGCAAAGATAATTTTGTTTTCTGCATTCTTCCCCTGGCTTGTCATCATGACCATTATCCATGTGGCCAGTCTGTACACTCAGTTGAACCAGATGTTTGCTGAGGATACTTCCTCATCTGCTAAGACAAATGAGTAGGAGGGGAAAAAAAATAAACTGGTAACTCAGCTTCCCTGGGACCACTCAGCTCAAGCTGCTTGAGGGCCTCAACCGCTGCTCAGAGGCTGTTTCCATGGCAATTCATTCACCTGGCCAACTTCCTGGAGCCCCCAGCTCAGGGCCAGGTGGCTGCTGGGTAAGGACCTAGAGAGAGGGAGATGTAGAGACCCACCCTGGAGCAGTCATGTGCTAACGTGCAGAGGAAGGAGGAGGGACAGACAGCAGGTCAACCGACTAGCGTCCAATGGCTACAGCTCAGCAAGTACAGACAGCTGGACCCTGCGCTGGGGAACGCACACCACATCCCATTCATTTATTTGACAAAGAATGGTGGAGGCCCAGCCATATGCTATGCACTGGGGAAGTGGCAGGGAACCAGCCAGATGAGATTCTTGTCTATGTGAAACTCACAGTCCAGTGAGTGGGATGAGCAGTGAGCATGCAGGTGAGGGCACACGGAAGGTCACCTCGGGTGGGGAGGGGCTGTGAAGACTGTGTGACTGAGGTGGCCGTGGGCTGGTCGGACAGGACTCTCAAGGGTGGCATCGGAGTTCAGTGAATGATAGAAGGCCGTCGCCATGAGATGAGCTGACAGAAGGCACCAACCAGAGCAGCCAGCCACTGCCAAGTCCTGAGGTTGGGCAAGGTCAGGGTGACAGAGGCACAGGAAGAAGCCCACCATGCCGGGCGGGAGTGAAAAAAGAAGGTGGAGACAGAGGCAGGACCAGGAAGGAAGGGGGGCAGGCACAGGGTTACAGGTGCCAAAGCACAGTCCACATAAATACTTCACACAGTGTTTCCTCCATCAAAAGTACTGCGAAAAATCTGTAAGGAACAAAACATCAGATTTTTAATCAGGACCAACATGACTAGCAGTGCCCTGTGAAGCCATACTGGATCCCGAGACCAAAAAAAAAAAATCAGTGGTGCAGACCCTGTTTTTAGTTAGAATGACAGCGTCTTGTCAGTTGCGGATTTGTCGTTGATCATTCTAGGTGTCGCTATGGTAAGAAGGCATGTTACCTGGCTTCAAAAGCGTAGCCTCCCAGTGCATGCCTGTAACCCCAACACTGGGGTGGGGGTGGGGAATAGCATAGTCTCCAGAACCAGATGTCGGTGTTCCTGATCTGGCTTTACACTCACATGCTTGACTGTGTGGTTTGAAACCAATTTGTCTGTTTGTTTGTTTTTACCTCTCTGTGCCTTTTGTTTTTGTTTTGCTTTGTGTTTTGTTTTTGAGAGACACTGCAATTCAGACTAGCCTTTAACTCACTTTGTAGCCCAGGCTGGCCTTGAGCACAGAGATCCTCCTGCTTCAGCCTCTGCAGTGCTGGGATTGCAGGGTTGCACCACCAGTCTGAGCCTCTCTCTTTCTGCCTCCTGCTCCTACTTCATCTGAAAATGGAAAATCTTTGTGCTGAGAACCTCCAGTGAATTAGTAGAAGAAAAGGGTTGGTGCAGAGCTGGGCCTGGGCGAGGACTTGGACTGCGGGCAGTTAGTCTGTAGCTAATGGACTCTGGTTCAGCCTTGGTTTCCGTCAAAGGTCTGAGCACAGAACCAGCACTCAGCAGGGGCAGGCCCGGTTAGTGTCCGTGCCAGGGAGACCAGAAGCCCCCGAAGAGGCCTTTGCAGACATCCAGATAAGGGATGGGGACGGATTCTGGGATCTTTAGGAGACAGCCTCTACAGGATTTGATGGCTGAACTGTAATGAGGAGCGCCTCCAGCAGACCAAACAGAGACCAGATGGGGATAAGACCCGAGGGGTGCAGGGCTGGGCTCTCTACCGCTACGGAAAGCTGATGTCCCCAAGCCTCGCCCCTGTGTGTGTTCCAGAGGGAGCTGAAGGAGCAGCTTCAGGCCCTTCAGGACAGCGAACGGGAACACACCGAGGCACTGCAGCTGCTCAGGCGACAGCTGGCGGAGACTAAGGTGAGCCCGGCCTGTCGTAGGGGGCGGGACCGGCAGAGATGGGTGGGGCCTTGGTCCCCAAAGAGTCCTGGCTTCTAGTGGCCCAATGGGGCAAGAGAAGGGAGGCGTGGCCAACGGTGGGGCGCCTGTCAAAATATGTGGGCGGGATGACCCCAAGATGACTGAGGGCAGCTGTCTGAATTTGGGAGAAGGCCGCTTCTCCCTTACTACCTTGGGTGGAAGTTGATGTGAGACGATGGCTCCCCAGAACCTCTGGTGTCCTAAAGCGCTGAGAAAACTGAGCCCTTATTGAACACACCCGTAAGGAGTCAACATGAGCGTGTCCCTGTCCCCTCCAAGCCAGCCCTGCTGACATCTTTTCTCTTGGGCTGAAGCCACAGAGATATTGACTAGAAAAACTGCAATGCCCTACAGTCTCTGACTTCAGTGGTTTGTACTGGGATTCCTTGAGCAGACGGGAAGGATGCGGGTTGTGATCCAGCCACTGACTGTGCACTCTTTGGGTCCCAGTGTTTGCGTCACTACAGCGGAGCCTCGGCAAGGCTTAGAGTTTCAGAGCCCGAAGAAGCCTAAAGTTCCTTCTTCTGAAGCCTCCCTCAGCAGCTTTTCCCCAGGAGCCCAGCGTAGTGACATCTAGGGTCTTTTAGGCTGGCTTTGCAACCACAGCAGGAGAGCTATGAGTGCACTAGGGGCAGTGTGGGGAATACTGGGCCTCCAGAGGTCACCCGGGGCCCTCAGGAGCCATTAGAAACCTAGATCCATGCCCCAGCAGGGCCCTCAGTCCGCTGTGAAGTCCCAGACAGGGCACTACACTTTCTGCAGAGAACATTCCAGAGTGTCTCAAGACAGGACCCTCCGTGGACACAGTCACAGCACAGCACAGCCTCAGTTTCTCCATATGTCTGGTGCCTCTGTACCTCTGTAGTGCAAAAAGGCAAACAGAAGCCTCTCTCTGGATGAGCGGGAATCTGCCGGTCCGTTTCTCACTCCCCTGGCAGCATTCTTTTCTCATCTCCCTTCACCATTGTTTTTCTCCGCTGACCTCTTCCCCCGATTTCCTGTCCATCTGTCTGCCTCTGGGGGGTCCTGTGGGGGCTCCCCCCAGGCTTCCGGCCTGCTTCCTGTCTGGACTAGGGTATTTATACAAGAAATGCCTATGGAGCCTTTGAGGTCATATTTCACCTGGTGCCTGACTGGCCTTCTTGTGGCGCCTGTCCCCCCAGTGGCCGAGCTGGGGGCCTGTCTGACCGCCCTCCTCAGGCCCTGTGTTTTCCTTGGTTGGCCCTGGGGGCGACACATTCTTGGCAGGGTGCAACCTCCCTAGGCCCTGTGTGTACCAGAGGATGTGGTGGGCTGGGTCCCAAGCTGCTTTTCCAGCCAAGACACGAAAAGGAGAGTGGAGGGAAAGGGTGGCTCAGCCCCCCAAGGCACTAAAGGAACTGAGGTTCCTGTTGAGCCCCTCCTTTCCCTGTGCTGAGAATTGTTTCCCCTTTGTTGTTTCATGGAAGCCACAGAGTGTCACCTCCGCGACAGCAAGACTTGCAAGACCTAGCACTGGGACACACAATAAGCAGTTGGAGGGCTAAGGAAAATAAAACACCCTTGGGAATAGGACCTGTTGCTCCCCGAGTTTTGTTAGCTAGGAATCTGAAACACAGGTTGGGGAGCCAGCCTGAGACCTCACAGCTAGTAAGTAGAAATTGGGCACTTCTCATCTAGTTTTGCCGGAGCCTAAGGCATTTTCCAGCCTTAGGGTGTCCTGGTGTGACAGGATGAATGGCTTTGTGGCCAGCAAGCTAGGTGGAGAGTCTGACAGAGACAGGCCCAGGTGTCCCAGGACGGCCATTTGTCTGATGCACCACTCTGAGCTGCATTGTCCCGGCCTGCCTGAACTTCTCTACCCATCTTCTCCGGTCCTAGGGACCCTTGACTCTCAGACCTGGAAAGACAATAGAGCTACTGCCCAGCTTCATGTAGCCACCTTGAGCAAGATTGTCCTCCTCTACCGCTCAGGGAGCTCCTGACTCCCAGCTCTGTAGCAGGCCCTGTGAGGGGTACCAGGAACAGCACTACGGAAAATGCCACTCCTACCCAACAGGGTCTCATCCGCTAGCTACAGAGATGTAACACAGAAGACCATGTATTAAGAATATTTAGGGATGGGGAGACAGTTCAGCAGTCTAAGTGCCTGCCTGGCAAGCACAAGGACTCAGGTTCCATCCCCAGTACCACATGCTGTGCCAACCCCAGAGCCCCAGTACACCATGCCAGGTACTGAAACGGAAACCAGCATGGCGAGGCACACCTGTAATTCCAATGCTGGGGCGGCTGAGACAGGAGGATCACTATGAGTGTGAGCTACATAGTGAGACCCTGTACCAAATAAATGAATAAATAAATAAGTAAATGAAAAAAGAATGTATATACAAGGCTCTGGGAACATCTAACTGCCTGAAAAAACTAAAGAAGGTATGTCGGGAAGTAGCTCTCAAGCTGGGTCTTGCAGGATAAGTAGGAGTTTGCCACGTGAATAAAGGATGGGGAGGACTTGGTCTCAGGAATTGATAAAATTACAATGTGTTGATAAGTTAGGATCAACTTCTGAAGGACTTTGACTCCCAAGCTAAGGAATTTGGCATTTTGCTGTCATAAGAGAGTGAAGAAAGGTTCTTAAACACAGGATGGGCTGTGACCGTTTGCACTTTGGAAGGATCAGTGTGACAAGAGAAATTGCCAACAAAGACAGGAGTTACCTTGTGGACTAAATGAGTTAGAGGGTCTTGTGGAACCCAAGTTGGAAAAAGAGATGTGGTAATCAGAAGCCATGCAACCCATCTTATGCACTTGGGAGCTGGCCTCAGAACAGTGTGCATGGGGTCAGGGGTATGCAGGATGATACAGGAAGGAGCTGAGCTGCGGTGACCTGAGGAACTCAAGTGGCAGAGGAAGAACAACCAGAAATGAGAGGCCAACGTGGCCTTTCAGTCAGCATTGATGGCTGATAGTCCAGGCACCTGTAGGAGCCACACCGGGTAGCTATGGAATCAGGGGCCTTGCGGTCAGCTCTAGAGTGTGTAGTGTGGGACACAAGGCAGATCCACCCTCCCATCCACAGCAGGCTTCCATAGGGCTCCCCTCATTGAGGAGCTCGGAGAGGCCCTTGCAGCCTGGCCATCTATCCCAGCCTCTCCTCCACCCCCCTTTGTCTGCCCAACACACTGGGTGGGCATGCGCAGGGAGGTTGGCCCTCTGCCAGCCTTCTTCCTGAAGGCCGGCAGCTGAGCAGGAGGGAAGCAGCCCTAATTGAGCCTTTGTGAAGCTTCCCACAGAGGCCCCGGGCACTGAGCACAGTGGGGTCTCTGACTCCATGAACTGCTAGCCTGGATCTCGCAGAGTGAAATTGCAGAGGCAGGCCCCACATGCTGCACCATCCTGTGTCTCCTGTGTCGCCTGACTCTTTGCCTTTCCTTTCCTTAGGCTGCTCCCTCTGCCGGTTCCCCCACTCTAGCTGATGCCAAGCCCATCCTCAGGCGCAGCTCAGAAGTCTCTCTCCCTGAGGACTCCCAGGATGTACCCATTAGTATTGACCCCTTTGTTTTAACCACGCTTTCTCCACACACCTGAGACCTGGTCACTGGGTGGGCAAACGTGCCTTGCTTCACCTTCACCACCTTCCTTCCATGTTGTTATTTTATACCTCCTACAGATGGGAAATCGAAATTCACAGAGCTTAGGCCCCTAAGATTGCCCCCAGATAGAGATCAGAGCTGGGACTCTTCTCAAGGCTGCAAGGCATCAAAACCTGTGTCCTTCCTTCCTGCAAGCCCTCGTGGGCCCTGCAGAGCTCATTGGGCACAGAGAACTATGCAAGTGTATGCTGACTTCCTGTGCCAACAGTCTTATACTTTAGTTCTTGTTCCTTAGCTGTGGGGTCTTAGGGGCGGCAGGAAAAGCAAGCAACCACCAGTGTCCCTTACCTTTTTTTTTCTTGTTTCAGAACTTTTGTTTGTTCGTTTGTTTGTTTTTATGGCTGGCTCAGCCTGCCCTGAGGGCAGGGCTGGCACAGCATGTGGTGCCAGGGATCAAACCGCAGTCCCTGTAGCCGCCCAAGCTTTCCTAAGCAGGCGCTTTAGACCACTGAGCCATCCTGCCGGGCCCTGTCCCTTACCTTTTATGAAGCTCTCTGACCTCTGTGATGTCCCTGCCAGGGACCTATCCAAGATCCCCAGTGTCCTGTATGAGGGTTATGCTGAAAGATGAAATAAGAGGCAGAGATAGTTTAATGTGTAAAAGGGGGCTGGGTGATCAGTACCTCGAGACGGCAAAGACAAAAGACCCTTCAGACTTGCCCCTACTTACCGAGCGCATACACACATTTTCCAAGGGGGTAAGGTACCTTTTGTGGAACAGGGTGGACATTACTGTGGGCTAGTAAAAAGAATAAAGCATTCTTACAAGGAAGAGACAAGGATTAACTGATTTTTTTTTTTTTTTTTTGAACCAGAGTTTGAACTCAGGCCCTTGCGCTTGCCAGGCAAGCACTTATTCTACTGAGCTATCTCCCCAGGCCCCAAGAGACAAGGATTAATAAGGCAACTTTTTTCCTCAAGCACAACTTCTACTATTGCTGCTACATTGCTTTAAAGACCTTGTCATCCTCAGCAGCCCTTTATCTTGCGTTGTGTGCATCGGGATTCTGAGTGTCTTTCCACAGTGACTGGGGCAGGTGGAGCTTTTGCATGCCTGTAGGCTCACAAGGAAAAAAACACAAACGCACCCTCTTGGAGCCCTGAGTGCCCTTTTGTTACAGATTCTGGTCCCCAGTGATCTCCCCTAAAGCACCACAGATAAATGTGAAAGACAAGAGTTCCATGTATCCCAGACGGGCTGTACCATTTCTCCCTGCCCCACCTCTTTCACCCCCATGCCCGGAATCTGGACAGCATCCTCAACTCTAACCTCCACAGCCCCAGTGGACCACATAGAACTCTGTGTACCAAGCCTGTGCATGTGCCATCCCCACCGGGCCTGCCCCTGACCCCTTCCCACTGTGCACCAAGCCTCTCAGTCTCCTCATCTCCCTATGGAATCGCCCCAGTGCTCCCCCGGCATAACCCCTGACCCCTGTCCCTCACAGTCTTCTACCAAGAGCCTGCGGACAACCATTGGTGAGGCCTTCGAGCGGCTGCACCGGCTGCTGCGTGAGCGGCAGAAAGCCATGCTAGAGGAACTGGAGGCAGACACGGCACGTACGCTGACCGATATCGAGCAGAAGGTCCAGCGCTACAGCCAGCAGCTGCGCAAGGTCCAGGAGGGCGCCCAGATCCTGCAGGAGCGGCTGGCTGAGACTGACCGGCACACCTTCCTGGCTGGGGTGGCCTCCCTGTCTGAGCGGTAAGTGCCACCTGCTGGGGGCCTTCCCAAAGTGACGAGCTCCTCCCAACCTGCATGAGGTAGTGGGGTAGAGGCAGATGGTGCTGTCAGCAAGAATCTATTTATTCACATCTTTATCAGTCCTTTGAGGGGCATCAGCGTGGACTGATGCCTTTTGTGGTCATATTGGCTACATATAGTACATTCCCCACTATAATGAGTACTTAGTAATATATATAATACATTAATTATGTCATTTACATTATATATCTGTGATGCATCATATGTTATTTACACTAACACTGATTCTATGTTATTCTATAAAGGCTCTGTGTTATGATAATTCTGTCAGCCCCCTTGTAAGTTTCCCTGTTTCATACATATACAAACTCAAGTTCAGCAAAGCTAGATCAATTGGCTTAGACCCCTCAGCAAGATGGAGCCAGAATTCAAGCTCAAGTTGCTCTGCCCCAAAACCACCCTTAGTAAGAACACTGGTCGCTAACATCATGTGTTTGGTGTTGGCCCTAAGCCAAGCTTAGTATTTGCTATGCTATGCCATGGAATCTTTATAACAACCCTAGAGGGCAGGTGCTAACATGATACTCATGTTAAAGACGAGAAAACTGATGAGAGAGGCTGGAAATGGCATAAGCAGACCCTTGCACCCAAGGGCTGCAGCTTCTCACTGCAGGGTCCCAGCACCAGGGCAGGAACCCAGTTCCCAGTACAACCTTCTCTCCTGCTGTCCTTCCAGGCTTAAGGGGAAAATCCATGAGACCAACCTGACGTATGAAGACTTCCCAACCTCCAAGTACACAGGCCCTCTGCAGTACACCATCTGGAAGTCCCTGTTCCAGGACATCCACCCAGGTGAGGCCCTACCCACTGCTTCCTAAGAGGACCTGGGAGAGTTATGGATTATCCCGGTGGACCCAGGCAGGCACTCCCAGTCCAACCCAGCCCCCACCCTGAACACAGCAGGGGCCAAAGCAGGGAGTGGGCAGAGTGCCTTGTTGAACACTTGCTATGCCCCAGGACTGTGCTGGGCACCCACACAATCACCTACCTCAGTAAATCCTCGCAGGACCCCATGAGACAGGCTCCACAATACGCCATTCCCCAGATAGAGGTGCAGATGCCCCTGTATGGACAGCAGGGTTGCATTCAAATAAACCACTGAAAAGTGATACAAGCACATGGTAATGCGCCTGACCCACTCGGCATCCTAGCTTAGCAGCGTGAGGCGCCATATTTTGTTTCCCCTCACGATAATGTATCTTACCATGATGCCCAGCATTGCCTGAGAGTACCACACCCTGTCTGGGCATCACTGAGAAAAGACTAAAGAACTCAAGATACAGTTTCTACTGAATGTATATCACTTTCTCCCTCCCACATTGTACTTGAGAAAAATCATAAGTTGGGCTGGCCAAATAGCTCAGCAGATTAAAGTGCCTGCAAGCAGGCACAGGGGCCAGGGATTCCATCCCCAAGCCTGCTGTGCTGGCCCCACCCTCAGGGCACGCTGAGATGGCAATTAGGCCTGGTGACACATGCCTGTAATCCCAGCTCTTAGTAGGCTGTAAACAGGTGGATCTCTCCGAGTCTGATCTAGTAGTGAGACTCTGAACACCCTGTGGACCCTTCCCTAAAATGTATTTTTTTTTAAAAAAATCCTAAGTTGAACCATCATAATTCAAGGGCATTCATACTGAGGCCATGAGCCTATTACTGCTTCACTCTAAACATGCAGTGCAGGTGGAACACCTTCCCCACACCAGCTAAATCCCCATCCTGTGGATCTTACATCCCAGGGTGAGAAAGCAAACCAATGAATAAGTAAAAAAGTACACAGCATGTTAGATACTGATGGAGAATAAGAAAGGGAGCCTAAGGACGTTAAGTTAGGATAGAGATTTTTAGATAGGGAGTCCAAACAGAAGCCCTCAAGTAGAAGGAAGCATTAGAGTAGGGATGGGCATGGGTAAGCCACATAGGTATCAGAGGGAAGGAGGACAGGTGTGGGGAGGCAGAGGCTTGCCTGGCATGTTCAAGGAAAGGTGTTCAGATGGCTTGGACTGGGATGCCTGAGGGAGAGTGGAAGAGAAAAACAGTGTAAGTATTTGAATTCTGCCTTGAGACCTTGAAGGGAGAGCCAACAGGACTGGGTCTCGTGTGTGAGAGGTGCGAGGTAAGGGAGACTGGTGAGATCTGGCTACGGCAGCGGGAAGCTTGGAGTTGGAGGAGGGACTGAGGCGTTGAGGTGTCTCCTGCTGATGCTGGAGAGGCCATGGGAGTGCAGTGTGCAGCCTGTGAAAATGGCCAGGGCTGGTGTTGCCCGTTGGCACGAGGACAGCAGTTAGAGGGCCTGGATAGGTCATCTGGGAAGTGGAAGAGGAGACAGAAGGCCACCCTGGCATTTGGAGCCAAAAGCACTCTAGAAGTCAGGAACAGGCAAAAGGACCCCGCCAGGAAGACGGAGAGGGAGCAGCCTGTGAGGCGAAGGGCAGCCCATGTGTCCCAGAAGCCAAGTGGAGAGAGCACCACACACGGTGGCAAAGGCTGCGGAGCCAAGTGTGGCCTGTGCTCGGACCTAGCCGTGGGGTGATCATTGGTGACCTTGCCAAGAGCTGTCAGGTGCAGAGATGGGGGGAAGGCCTGATCGGAGCCCCTCTTAGAGAAAAGGGAAGACAGTGGGTGGAGATGAAACCTCAGGGAGGGAGAGGAGGCAGCACTGTTTTTGCAAGAGAGGAGAAATAAGAGCTTACTTGTGAGTGATGGCAGAATTGATATGAGGGCAGAATTGTGATGCGGAGAGTTGCTGGTGCCTTGGCCTGGGCTGCCACCCACAGTGGAATCTGCTGCCTGGCTGAAGCCAGCGTCTGTCCCCAGAAGCCCAGACAAGGCAGAATCTGTGGGCACTGAGCAGAGGGGGCAGAGGTGGGAGCTCTTGGGGGGCAGTCTTCTAAGGGCTCCGCCTTTTCCAGCTGAGATGGAGGGTCTACATGGAGAGGGAAGGACCTCAACAGGTCTCTATAGGGGTTAGTGCACCCTAGGATTCGGAGGTCAGTGCCTTTCTAAGCCCTTCAGCTCACTGGGGTAGATTCAGGTCTTCAGACAGCAGGGAGCCCCATGGATGCCTGACTGAGCGCACGCCCTTGAGAGGCAAGAGGGGTGTAGAAGGGAATCTTCCTAAGAGATAGCACTATAATTTTCCCCACTTTTTCACATGAAGAAACTAAGGCACCAAGCTGTTAGGAGTTACGGTTACTCTTTGTAAATAGTGTAGCCAAGATTAAAACTCTCATCAAACCCCAGAGCCTGTGCCCCTGCAAACCAAGCTAACTGGCCACGCTCTGGTCTTACAGGCATCAACTGGGGGCCATAGGGGTGATGGAGGCCCAGAACAGCTCCCTCACTTCCAGGGTCACACAGGATGCAGATTTCTATCTGTCTAGATTGTTCCTTTGCTCCCTACGACCAGTAAAAGTCCTTTGAAGCACTTTCAGGAGTCAGGGAAGGCAGAAAAGCAACCAGATCCCAGCATTCCAGTGGGACAAGGGCTATGGTGAGGCATTATGGGTACCATGGAAGCCTGGTGGGGACAACGGGAGCAGAGGGACGGAGTTCAGAACAGTTTTGGACTGGGTGCTGAAGGTTGAGGGGTGTGGCAGCTGGTGGCATGGTGAACCCAGGATACCGAGGACCTGGGAGGATGGCCAGGAGCAGGACAGTCCCTGCATGGGGTGAATGCTGAACC
>PVJA010009798.1:0-59473 GCA_004027025.1 Myocastor coypus
GAGAGAGAGAGAGAGAGAGAGAGAGAGAGAGAGAGAGAGAGAGAGAGATCCTCCATATAGTAAGTCCCAAAGGCACAAACTTTTGTGGAAATTAAAGATGAAATTGAAGAGAAGCTGAATTCTACCTTCTAATGATGCTATCAGATGTTCTCTGTCACGACTTAGTTCTAATTGTGCAAAACCATCTATAGTCGCTTTACTAATTCTTCTTTACTTCTTGGTCCCTGGAGTTAGGATGCCAATTTCAGAAGTAAATACTCTTTTTCTTCATTAATGCATCCGTCTCAACGGTGACATGGTTAAGTTATGCCGCAAACAGAATGCACAAGACAGCATGTGTGTGCCGACCCAAAAAGCTGGCCAAGGGGCGCTTGGGGATTCCAAGGCTAGGGTGCAACAGAACTCCCGTGGCAATGACTTGGGGAACCTGAGGAGTTTTGCACCCGCCTTGTATTCTGTATGCCTTAATTGACTTCTCAAGTTCAAAAAGGTCAACCAAGGAGGAAATTAATCTTATGAATCAACCCATGATAGTATCCACTTAAGTACTGGCTCAGCACTTGCTCAGTACCAGCCACAGAGCTGAGAGATGAGGGTAGGGAGCTGGCCTGCCCCGGTGCCTCGGACCAAGCCAAGCTGCTAGGGGCTCAGTGTACAGAAAGGTGAGTGCAGCAGGGCAAGGGTGGGGGGTGACAAGAGATAGTCCCAGGTAGGTACTTCCAGAAGAATCATGCACCAAAAGCGTTGTGAGTATGAGCTTCTGCTGCAGGGCTGCAAAGCATGCAGCAGGCATATCACTCATCCAGGCATGCATGGACAGAGAAAGGCCTCCACCTCTTCTAGTACAGGACTTGCAGAGGGGTCAGTGGTCATTAGTGACACTTTCTGAAGTAGGGAGCTTACTGGGCAGGTTTCTCACTTGGGCAGAAAATAACAACTGAAAAGAAACACAGCTGACTCCTATGAGCAATGGGGCTCAACCCCACTTCTGGTTGCACTTAAGAACTACCCTACACCTGGGACCGGTGAGATGGCTTAGTGGTCTAAAGTGCCTGCTTAGGCAAGCTTAGGCAGCCACAGGAACCATGGTTTGATTCCGGGCACCACGTGTTGCACCAGCCCCAACCCCAGGGCAGGCTGAGCAGGCATATATATATATATATATATATATATATATATATATATATATATAGAATTACCCTGCAAAGAACTAAATAAAAACTGTAACTTCAGAGCCAAGCATGATGGCATGTTCCTGTAATCCCAGCACCTGGGAGGCTGAGGCAGGTGGGTTGTGATAAGTTCAAGACCAGGGTGAACTATAAAAGCCAAATCCTATGTCAAAAACAAAACAAAACAAACAGCATCAGCTGGAGAAGACTTCACTATACAAACATGCTCCGTAATGGCCGCATCTTTATATAATGAAAGACTTTGTAATGGGAGCAATGGCTCACACGCATCCCCTAACCCTAGTGATGAAAGCTACCATCCTTGGAAGCATCCAGTGGCTTGTGAGGGTACCCTAAGGGGTGTTCTCTGAAGGCCCTGACTTCATTGCTGCTTCCAACGTCCACAGCCATGCCCGGATCACCAGTAGGATGCCAGCCAAATTCAAATTGAAGAGCATTCTATGAAACACTTGACCAATACCCTACCAATACGGAAAAACTATACAAAAACAAAGGTATACTAAGTCCCTGTCATACACTACAGAAGACAAAAGAATCAGGCCAATCGACACAGGGCATTGTTCAAAGTGGACGGGCAGACCCAACACAGAGAATTGACGGGAAAACTCCCTCGTGCCGAATAATTTTGAGTTCAGTTAAGAGTCACTGGTTTCCTATCAGATCTTGGTCACCAGGTCTTTCTTTTGTGATTACTCTGCCACCAAAATAAAGAAGCATTCATGGAACTTCCCAGAAGCTGAATGCAATCTAAGCTATGTGATGTGGGTTAAATTTTAATATCCAGACTTTGGCTGGATTTGCTGACAAACACCTGCGAGCGTGTCCGTGGCTTGAGGAAAAGGGACACTGATTTATAGCCGGTAGGTGACAGCGCATTATTTAGGGTTCTACAACACTCCTGACCAAACATGAACATGGAGAAATTCACCTTTAAAAATTGTAGTTAAACAACATCATTGGCTTAATTTATGGCTCATTTGTGCCTTAAAATTAACCCCCCTTCTCTCCACCATGGGCCAAGTTGCTGCGTTTTTTCTCCTTTTTGAGATGTGATTGTTCCATGGAGTGGCATCGCAATGACCTGTCTCTATGGTGCAGAGAATAAATCACACGGTTGGACATTAATGCCAACTCTTCTGCCTAAGGCCGACAGAATTCCCCACATGAAAATAATGGCAAATACCGTAAATCCAAGCCCATGTCTGAGAGCCAATTTGCCATTCAGTGCTTCTTTTGTAGGCAGATTTAGCCCCACGAACTTCCTTGACAGGTGTCCAACCACAACAAATGTAGTTATTTTGTTCTCATAAAGATCTGGGGGAAGTGTCTCTAGCTTGCCCTCGCTCCGCACTCACCCCCAACACGGAGCACTTCTTGAGACTCCAGAGAACAACGCAGGTAGCCTGAAGAGCTTCCCATAAGGGGAGCAAGCTATCTCTCTTCAATAGAGTTCTCTGCTAATAAACGACCAGAGAGAGAGAGAGAGATAAAGGCTTTATTTTTTTTATTTATTTTTTTCTTTTTTGAGACAGGGTCTTGCTATGCAGTTGAGGCTGGCCTTGAGCTCACTTTTGTGAGCCCAGGCTGGTCTCGAACTCGCACCGATCCTCCTGCCTCAGCCTCCCAAGTGCTGGGATTACAGGCGTGCGCCACCACGCCCGGTGCAAAGGCTTTATGTTTAGAGCACATAAATCATACTTTGTCTAAAAGTGAGGGATTTTAAATACCTCTCTATGAATGCTATTCAAAACAGTCCTTTTTTTTTTTCTTTCTTAAAATACCAAAAGGTATTTTGCTAAAAATAAGCAGGCACCTTAAATTTATTTTACCACAATAGAGCAAAATAATGGTTTCTATCCACTAATGAAAAGCCATTAAAAATAATGAATTCTGTCTAAATCTAATTAAAAACAAAACTAATATACATGTTATGTGCTGTTAGTAGTCAAATATGCTTATGAACGCCCCCCTCAAGTAACTTTTATTAAAAGTATTACCTCGATCTTGGGCTATTATCCTGCATGTTGGCATCTACTTCTAGCCAACAGCAAGTATACAAACATAGGCATTTTCAAAAAAAAAAAAAAAAAAGGCATTTTCATTATTCCACAGTATTAAAATTAATGTTTTCCCCAAATCTAATACATATCTTTAAATTATTCCATTTTTAATTAAAAAAAAAAACTTTATGGGATTTGGCTTACAATTCCTTTGCAAATTCCAGTACCGGCAACTTAATTAGCATTGTGCCTTTATTGTCACGCATAAGAAAAACAAGCAAAGCAAATATTAAAAGGCATTCGGAGTACTCGCCATTGTTCTCTCTTTATAAATATATAATGAAGTTGTTTGACTTTGTTAGCAGCCTACTGTATCTTAAGCCAGTTAAGAAAATACAGTTATCTTCCAGATAATGAAATCTACTTCAAGGCTTTCCATTTTTAAGTTGAAGGTGTAAAACTTTCACTCTCTCGTTTTATACTAACAGTAGGCTCTAAGCAAACCGTATGTACCTAACCTGAATATCAGAACGAATAGCAGGCAATAGCACCAGAAGAAAGAGAATTGCTTTATTCATTTTTTTTTTTTACTGTCACCTATTATTTGTCTTATTTCTCAGGGCACCTATTGTAAAGCTAGATGATAAGACTAATTTTATGTAAAATTTCAAATAGGGCTCTCAAGCTGGAGTACGACCTACACTGCAACAGGAGAGCACAGGCCACAGAGGTAGGATATGGCGGGACACAGGCCCTGCCCCGTGGCAGGCGCGGTTCCTGGATCCGGGCTCATGTGCCCTTGGGCCATGGGATCTGCCTGTCACGCCAGTTTGCACGTTGAATCCAGCTAAGCTCACTGACCATATGCGAGTAGAGATTCACAGCCCGGCTGTGTTGCCTCGTAGACTCTTGTCACTATGCTGTGTGACTTTACAGTCGTCACACCTGGAAATTCTAACGCTAACAGGGAAGGCCACCTGGGAGGTCTGACGTCTGGGCCACCGATCTGGTGACACAAGAGAAGTAACTGATTAATGAAACTGCATCGGGGTTGTGGGTCCGAGGTGAGAGAGTAGGAAAGCGCGCACACAACCATAGAGCATGCTAGATCCTAGAACATACGTGTACTTATCCATAAGACACTAGCCACCAGCAATGTCTGCCAGGGGTGCAGACGGGCAGGTGGGGACTCACACGCTCTTCCCATTCCTGAGCTGAAACCATGGTCAAGATAAAAAAAAAAAAAAAATTGTTGTTTCCCTACACGTACATTACAGGATTATGTCAGATCATCTGTGAGCCTCCCGACAGCTGCAGGCTCAGCAAACAAATTGCCAGCGAGAGCTGCCCTAAGATGTTTTCTGAGAGTCTCCAGCTGACTGCCATAGCCCACGTTCCACACTGCATGGACGCCCCTCCAAGTAGCCTCCGAGAGGTGCCAAGGATCCAGTGAGCCCCATCAAGAACCTGTTCAACCACTCTCGGAACGCAGAGAGGCTCAACAGCATGGTGAAGTATACTTGGCTTGCAAAGCGGCGTCTACCCCTGAGGTCTGGACCGGACCCTGACCCAGGTCCAGACATGGCACAAACAGCAAGGCAGTGACTGGGGCAAAACCATCTTCCTCTCCCGGGTCACCACAGCGAGTGAGCACCCCCACCCACTGAAGACTGGTGCTGCTGCTCAGAGCAGGGGGAAGAACTTGCCTGATAGGGTTTCTGTGTGCTTGTCCCCGCAAAGCCTCACCAGGGTCACTAAAGAACAGTTCTACAGCTTGTGATTAATTCCTGCTCCAAGGCTGGGATTACGAGTCTGGGTGCTGCTGGGATTATGGGTGTGAGGGCTGCACCCCTGGGGCGGGCAGCCTGAATGTCACCTAAGAGACAGGCCTGCTCTCTGCGGCCGTTGCTGCAGCTACTCCTCCCACCTGCTCTTGCTCTTTGCCACTGCCATGAACTGCGGGCCTCTGCCATGAGCCACTCTGCCTTGGAGCCAGCTGTGTATGGACTGAAACCTCAACTGACTGTGAGCTACATAAACCTCTCCTTCCTTCATTTTAGGGGCCAGGTATTTTGTTCTGGCAATAAGAGAAACATAACAGACATTGCCTCTCCAGGAGTGTGACTGCAGAGGGCTAGGCAGGGACTGGCTTGTGGCTGAAGAGAATGAGCAGGGAGTGACACCAGGAAGGGAAGGGAAAAGAGCTGGGGAGGCCCGGACTGACCTATATGCAGCGCAGGGTCTTGCTATGCACCTTGCAATTGTAGCGATCCTCCGGTCTCAGCCTTCCCAGCACTGGGACTACAGGCGCGCACCGCCTTGCCTGGGTTAGGTGGCCTGCACAGATATGGAACCAGGGATCGAACTCAGGTCCTTGTGCTTGCCAGGCAGGTGCCTAGACCGCCCAGCTATCTTCCCAGCCCCCAACCTACATTTGACATTTGAATTTCATCTCTGGGCTTTTCTGCCTCAAGTGCCTTTTATTTAAACACGCCTGGGTAAACTTCTTGCTATCAGTAGCTAAGAAAATAGGATCTAATCAGAAGTTTATTTAAGAAGCCTCAGAAATGATTATTCAACACTTTCTATGTTCTTCACTAAGATTAAAATGTCAAATAATAAAGGTACATGTTGGGAGAGCATGCCGGGTGGAATAAATAAGGATAACATCTCCAGATTCTCCTTTCTTCTCTCTGCCTCTCTTTTTCTATCCGTTTCGCCTGTAAGGGAAGGATCTACTTAGGTAAGGTTTAAAGAGCTTATTTAGACAAAACCAAAGGAAATAAGCTCTGAAGTCCCTTGCTGGGAAGTTTTCCTCTGGAAAACAGAGGGGCCATGGGCTAAGAATCCGGAAAGGACTTTACAGAAACGGTTGCATCTCCATGATCTCTCTGGCCTCGGAAAATCACCAGAGCTCAGGTTCTAAAGTGGAGGAGACCTGCTGAGAATTAGTGAGGTATTTTGGGAGGCCATGCTGCATCCTAGAAAGCAGAGCAAGCTCAGCAGCTGGGGCCTAGCTGCAGACGGGCTGGGCCTAACATCTGTGTAGGGAAGGACTTCTCCACATCTGCCTCTACCGTCAGCATCCAGCGCACAACGTTTTATTTAAAATAAATTGCTCGGGCTGATGAGAAATTCCAGTGTGAGAAGAAAATGGAAACCGTTTCAGACCCAGGATTTGGGAGCCCATTGGAAGGGCTAATCCCAACCCACAAAGCTAAGGATTGAGAGGAAAGGAAAGAGAAATTAAAACTAGTTTTATGGGGAACTCAGGTGAGAGTTGAGGGGCAGCCGTGGCTGGGCTGTGGGACAAGGAAACACTTCACAGAGAGCACACGGGCAGGAGGATTAGCAACCTTCCTGTGACAACTGTAAGAACGGAATGCGAGCTCCAAGGTGCGGTAACTACTCAGTGCTATCCGGGGAAATGTCTAGACGTAGAGCAGCATGGCCGGCGGTACAGCCACAGGAGCTGGATGGGTTCTGTGCCTCTGTCACACCAGGAGCAGCTGACGTTAGCTTGTCCATGTGTCTGTTCCAATAACTTTACAGTGTAAGTGGCTTCCAATAAATAAGGTCTAGGAAACAATCAGAAGCATTGAGTAGAAATAACTGTGCACACCCTGCTACTCAGAGGAGCCTCGCCTGACCACGCTACTGAAAACTACATCCCAGCCACCATGGAGCTGTGACACCTGCTAATTTCTCTTTATGCCCGCAAGAAAATATGCTCTAGCATGTGAAAGACTTGGTACTACTGGAACTAAGGCAGATAAAATACTTGGCCAAGACTTATCAAAATACATGACTTAAGGCCATGTTTTAAAATCTAAAATGAGTATTGAAATATCGATCATGAAGAAATGATGATGTAACTCTTTTTTTTTTTTTTTGGTGGAACTGGGATTGAACGCAGGACCTTGCACTTGCCAGGCAGGCACTTGTGCCCCTGAGCTATCTCTGTGGCCCTCCAACTTTTAAGTACTACAGATATTACAGTCTGAGGCAAAAGGAAAACTGGGAAGCAAAGCACTCATTAAAATACAATTTATCTTGGTTACTGAGGTTTTTTTTGGGCTCCTAGTCCTAGTTGGCATGCTAACTGTGCCACTTGAGAGCAGGTATCCACATCGATGATATTAGCTGGGTTTCATCTCAGCCATCTTCCATCCATTTGGAAAATATTCACTATATTCACTGTGAAAGAACCTTCCACGACGATCTTCTTGGATTCTTTTAACAACTTTTGTCAAGTATATATTAGCTTCCTAGTTTTACAGATAAAGAAATTTGAGTCTCAGGAGGTGGGAAACACTGCCCCATAGGCAAGGACAGATAAAAAAAAAAAATCAATCCTCTCTCCACGGGTCTAAGACAGGCTCTTAAGCAGGGGTGTGCAAATGATGGCCTACTTTGCTAAATTTGGCTCGTGGCCTGCTTCTCTCAATCAAGTGTTATTAGAAATAGCCATTTTCATTGATTCGCAGGTTTGTATATAGCCACTTTCACTTTGTAACAGCAGAATTGGGAGCTATAAATGAGATAGTGAAGCCAAATCGTCTACTCGCTGATACTTGTAGCGTTTCCTACACCTGGCTCTATGAATATCATGAAATATTTTACCCACAGAAATATTAATATATGTACACGTACGCACCTTATGTCCCAGCAATTTAAAAATATACATAAATATGTATGAAGACATGAAATTCTAACTACATGAAATTTATAGTACATGAAAATCAGAAATAATGTAAATGCTTATTAGAAGCAACTTGCTATGCAAATGACATTTAGTATCTAATGCTACGTAATGATTTACAAGTAGATAAACCTACTGTAGGATAAATTCTAAATGGATTAAAATTTAAATATTTAAAACATATGCAAGACAAAATCATGGAACGTATTTTATTATGTTAGGTAGTAGAGGGTCTTCAGGGTCCACAGAGTCTCACTACGTAGATCAGATTCATAGTGATTCTCTTGTTTTCAGCCTCCCAAGCACTGGGCTTATAGACCTGGGCCACCACGCCCAGTCTCGATTGCCCTTTCAGTGTGCACCGGAGGTGGTTTGGCACGATTTGCCAGGGGAGCGAGCCCTGGCCAAGTTCCGCCTCAGCAGGCTTTAGTCCACAGCTATTTGGCTGGCCCTGAAAGTATTTCTATGTATTCTCTAACCTTAGTGATGGAAGAGACTAATACAATTAAACACAGTTTGGTGCTGTAAGAGACTGTGGGAACAGTAAACTCTAAACCCCACGTAAAACTGAGCAAAGGGCATGAACAAACTTTTTAAAAAATCACAAACAGGAAATAAAAATGCCTCCATTTAGGAAAAGTTCTATCTCAGAAATGATGACGAACACAAATTAAGATTAGTCGGTATGGTTTGATTACTAAGTGTGTAAACATCCACACATTTGATTACAGTTATCAGTGATATAACTGAATAAGTATTTCCATTTATTAGTACCTATAGACTGGTAGAATCCTGATGGGGAAAAATGGTAGTAAAATTAAACATGTGTCCCCTTTGGCCTTATTGCTAATTGTGCAAATATATTTGTGCTTTTACGGTGTTAAGGTTGGATGTGGTAGAGTCATGTCCATATTTCATGTATGATGAAATATTCTGCAATTAGGGAGTGGGAGGGGCTGAGAGTAGAGGAGGAAGGGGGGCATAGGGGAAGGGGGGTGGGATGGAAAACACCCCAAGCTTGACGATGGAGGGCTTGGGGTCCAGTTCAGTGGCACGGGGCTAATGTTCTGCGCTTGCTTTCCAGCACCATCAAAGAGAAAACTACCAAGAACGTCAGACAGAAACAAAGACACAGGAAGAGAAAACAAATGAGCGTACGGACTGATCTGTGTACGCACTGCGTATCTCTAAAAGACACTCCAACACAAGAAAGTGGCGAGGAAACGGGGCCGGGTTTTGGTTGCTTATTCTTCAATAATCCTCAAACGCTACATGATAGAAACATGTTACTTCTTTAAAAGTTAGTTTAAAACAAACAAACAAAAAACCCCAGAAGTTTAAAATAGAGCTGGGGCTGTCTAATGCTGCTCTGTGGACTCAGCCAGGTTCACATAGAAAGTAGATCCTCTACACTGACCTAAAAATGAGACGGCTATAAGGAGAGTCCGTGTTTCTGGGAAGTCAATGGGGATGTTATAAATTTTTCAGCCTCCTCTGAAAACTGTGTCAAGTACTGGTCTACAGAAATCTAGCAGTGGATAGCTGAGGCTTCCGGGCCTGTGGTGTAAGTCCTGATGCCATTATCTGAACCCAGCTCTACAACGTTCCCATCAGGCTGGGCTGCCTGTGGCCTGTCTCATGCCTTCCATCTAATTCGCACTCCTCATTCTGACCTCCCCGGAACTGAGGAGGATCCTGATTTTGTCATCCAATTTCTGACCTGTGCCTTCTGGCTACATGCCATCTGTGAATTTAATAAATCCGTCGCCTGTTTGATAAAAATGCTCAAAAGGCCATGTCCAAAGACAGGCCTCTCTGTCATTACAGCAGTGCATTATCCAGAATTCCCTGGGAAGGAGTTTTCAATCTGCTATGAAACCCCACGTGTCCTTCCCAGCGCAGAATACAGAGCTACTCTGTCAAAGCTCTTGCTGATACCCAGATACTCGTGTCAGCTGTGCTTGAAAAATCTAGCTGTGTACTTAACACACTGCAGGGTTCTACTACAGAGTAACCGGGGACTTCCTTCGTGAAATGCCAGAACACAGCTATCGCAAGGAAACAGAGACTTGAATTTTCTCGTCTTTGTATTAGTTGGCAGCAGAACGGCTACTGGACTCCAACCTAAAAGTTGCATGACACCGGTGGGTTATCTAGGTTTTCACTATCTGCTATTTTCACCGACATAAAATGCTTGGTGAATCTTCACAGAACTTACAAATCACTATTACATTTTTAGGAGATCACTGATAGAGAAGGAAAAACTTCAACTGCCAGATTTAAAGAAGGGATACATACAGGTATCTCCTCACTGATGGAACAGCAAGTGGCCACTAGAAAGAGAACACATCCTGTAGAAAAACCTCCTGAATTTTCTTTAGAAGTAAAACATATGTTCATGTCAAAAATCAAATGAGAACAGGTTGCAGCTCAGGGCCCAGTGCCCAGGCAGGGCTAAAACGTGTCCACATATCGACCCAGAAACCAGGGCTGCACATTTCACATTCCAGAACATCACTAAAAACAGCACACTTATTTGCCAGCTCCTGTACCCATATCTCCAAGAGGAAGGTTAAAGAAAATATCTTGCGAGAGTAACAAAAAGAGCCAACAACAATCCTCAGAGCTGACACAGAATGCAATCTCTTATGAGATATTTTCTGCTAAGCTCTTCGTAAGGATCATCTCAGGGGATCTCATACTAGCTGTACGCTGCAAACCTCACCACATTTTTCCTGTTTTACAGATGAGCCATGCGAGAGAAAGAGGGTTGAATAAGCTTTCCCAGATCTCTGTCTTTATGAACACTTTCAGTACCGCCCCATGCATTCTTTCACAAGTTCGGTGACAGACCAGTGAGAACAGACGCAGGTTCCCAGGTTATCTGACTTGCTCCTGACAACACTATAACCAGCTTATGCATGGAGAAACTACGGCCTAGAAACAGGAAGCTACTTGGCATGCAGATCACATCATTAAGCAAGCACTGGAAGGGAGACTGAGATTCTGGCAGATGGTTCTAGACTGTACTTCACATGCCACTCGAGTCACATTTTAACTGCTAAGTGCATCTAGATAGTTCTGCTGTTAGCCAAATCTAGATAGCAATTTCAATTCCAATTATATGCAAAGGTCCAAAAGCTAACCAAGCCCAGCTACTCCATAAAGAAATGGACCTCGAAGACCATGTCGCAAATTAGGGAAAAAAACTCACTGTTACCTTTGACCGTGGCTCTTCATAATTAGAAAAGAAAAATTTACCAAAGTACTCAGTGATGATAACATTTTCAATACAATGCTGTTTTGGTATGTCAGAACAAAAAATGCGGTGAGTTAGCCCCTCCAGTTTGTAGAAATGAGGCATCAGCTGAAATTAATAAAAACTACAGACCTTTGTGCACTAACTGTGAAGTTCTGTCCTAAACATACTATCATACAGTTTAAAGAAGACAGCACTGAGCCATGAAGGTAGGTAACTGCGGGGAGCATTTACTACTGGCAGAAATGAAAAGCTGAAGGGTTGGCTCCTAGGAGACCACGTGCTGCGGATGTTTCATGCCAAGTTCCTTAACGGACTGAAAAGAAGAAGATGAGAAGCAAGCAAAAGAGGAAACAGAAACAAAATTTTTTTTTTTTTTAAAGACACTGCGATGAGCAATCTTATTCGGCAGGATGTATACAATGCAGGCTTTCTAAGAAAATAAAGATCCACAGCTTGTGTAAAAGCAAGAGACAATACATACATCTTCCCCTCCAGATTCTAGAGCCGAGCACAGTAAGAGGCAAGCATATGTCAATTCCTGTCCACCGTATTGATGGATGCTGTTGGAGTTCTACAGTTCAGGAGCTCAGATCCCAGAGAAAATGTTTAGCTATTTCCAAAACAGCTGGATCCTGGTTCTAAAAAAACAAGTGCTCTAATTAGCAAATGAGAAGTCCTTTCCCTGCAGATGAAACTGCTAATGCAGACAAAGCCTTACTACAAAAGAACCATCTTCAGAAGAGGCCCGACCAAGAGGGGGCACTGCCGCAATCAGCTTTCATTCTCCAAGTGGCTCCGCGCTGGAGGGACTCCTTCCCCAGGGGAAGTTTAGACCTCTGAAGTGCCCACGCGGGAGGGGCTGTGTTCATTTACTACCATCACACGTTCTCCTGCCTCCCTCCCAAAACACCTAACTCAGAAAAACAACAGGAAGTAAATTGGTAAGGAATAGAGTTCTTTTGGTAAAAACCCAGCAGGCTCTTCAGGCCGCTTGCTGAACAGGGTTACACAGACAGACCTCCAAAGCTTCCGGGCGCGGCGCCACTTTCTACTGAACTGGAGCTTGAAATGTCTGTGAGGACGGACCCAGCTAGGGGCTCTTATTCTTTTTTGAACAAGAGCCCAAGAGAAGCATGCAGGAGACACCAAGGGAAACCCACTCAGCGGCCCCACTGGCTGTCACTCAGGGCCCTGCAGGTGCCTGGGAGCCTTTCCTCCTCTGGCCTTTAACGCACTAGGTGAGGACCCTTCCTGAACATGAGCACTTCCTCTCCCAGCCTGAGAGGGCCGTGGGACACCAGGGTAGCTTCCCCAAGCAGCAAACAGGACTCCAGGCTCTGAAAAGCTAATTCTTCCCTTCAGCCTCATCAAACGTTCCTGTTCTCTGCATGTCTTGGTTGGTAATTTAGCAAAACAAGGAAGCAAGGTAAGCTCCCCAGGTGTGGCCATCTTCTTCCCTCTGCACAGACGGCAGAAGACAACAAGGGAGCATCTCTCCCTTTCCTTCAGGAGCTACAGTCTCCCGGCATCACTGAGAGCCCGCTGAGGCACCTGGATGGTGACGAGTCGCAGCACCTTGTGTTAGAAGCGCACGCAGTTCCCATGGTTCACGAACGTGCATCTCCTTGTCTCGCTTAAGCATATTCATAACTGAAGTCAAAGGAACTATTATCCATGCTAAAAAGGACGACAGGAATCCATCTTGGGGTGAGGAGTGCTCTGCCTCAAAATTTAACTCAGAATTATCCCCGTCTCATCACAGGCCATACATTCCCAAAGGTACCTCACTGACTGCCCTAATGCCTTCCGGTGGGACTGAGAAAGCCGTGGACTCGGACCACCCAAGCAGCTCGGTTTTCCAAGGGGAAACTGTGGTGGCTAACTCTCCTCTCCACAGCAACCACAAGGCATTCTGGGGCTCACGCCAGGCCTTTGTTGCCCAGCTGGGCCACATGCAGGTGGAAATGCCACCTGCTGAGTGCCCAAGGGCCACAGGTGCTTGCCAGGGTCCAGAAAGGAGAGGCAAGATGAAGGGAAAAAAGCACACTCGCTGAGGGCAGGCACCAAGCAGCCAGCCAAAGCTTTTCCAAAGGGGGCAGCAGCCTGGCATGCAGCGCACACCCGTAACACCAGCCCTGAGGAGGCTGAGGCAGAAAGATCGCCTCCCTCTGAGACTGGCCTGGGCTGGCGAAAGACACCCTGGACTGGACGGTGAGATTCTGCCTCGAAAAACAAAACAGAACTAAACCCTGAAAAGATGCACTCTGCTACCTTACCTTATCCCTTTATCGGATCACCACACCCTGCACACTACAGCAGGCCACCATGCTCGGTCCCTGTCCCTCTGAATAACATCGCCTCTATTGCTCTTCTGTATTTCTTAGGAGAGAGATAATAGATATCACAAAAATTCAGGGCTGGACTACTGTGTACTCAACAGGTTTTTATTATGTCATATGTTCAATTAAATTCCTCATGAAATATTAATTCACTTGCAAAGTATTCTTTACTATGCCTATTACACATTCATTAATGCAGGTATTCATTCACCATATTTTTCAAGTACCATATTTATTAAGATCTGTTCCCAGGATACTCCAGACGGAGGGAGGGAGGGTGGGAGGGAGGGAAGGGGGAAAGAGGAAGAAGGCTGTTTGCCCTCGTGGAAAATATCTTTTGTGCATAGAACTGCCGCTCTTGCTGTAACTATTACTACCTTCCAGCAATGGCCCATGTGATGAGCTGAGCATTGGTTCATGTCACCCTGCTCTATCCTGTCTCAAAGACAGGTGTACACTTACTTATGTGGGCTTGGAAACGGATGCTCAGGGACGTGGCATTTCACCAAGTAGAGATACAAATACAGGTGAAAGTACACCTCAAGTTGGTGCCTTTCGTCATGTAGGACCGCCTCTTTTCGAGAGAACTTGCAGAGTACAGCATGCCTCAAAAAATCAAAAGGTTTAAGCAAAGGAGAATGATAAGGATAATTACCTTTCTCTAAAGTCCACTGTATTGACATGTATTTTCTACACATAATATCCGAAATATCAACATCAATTCCACACAGTATGACGATGGCCATCTTCATTAACATTCCTTTCCAAACTTAGCAGTTAATACCCAAGGAAAGTGACATTGAATGGACCAAAGGGAACGGCTGAAAGACAACCTATGGCTGGCAGCGTCTTCATTGTACCCGGTGTGGACCACCCACATCTATAAGAAAGCAAAGGGACCAGCACAACAGCAAAACTGCTTTCTCCCGTAACACCATCAGCACTCCAATGAAACACAGATCTTTAGGGGACCCTTCTGACAGGGTCACTAAAGCTGCCACAACTTTCATGTCTATATCCAGTACGTCTTCATGTGGGAATTGAAGAACCCAAGAAAATCCGATTCAGCAAAAGAACAGAGTCACAAGTAGATAGGGCTCAGTCTTCATTCGTGAACCAAACGGGGATGCCAGACCACCTGCACCAGGACTGAGGGCGGACTCTTGGGACTGAACAAAACACAGGGACATTATTATAAAGATGAAGGATGGAGGTGTAGCTCCAGAACTGTAAAACTCACCACTCTGCAAGTGGTTCTTAAGGTAAACTTTACTTTTAAGTATAAAAGTGGTTCTTATTACTTTGTAAGCCAGTACCATATCCGCTTATGAACTTTGTCAAATGCTTTTCCCCATCTAGTGATATGCTCCTAAGGTTTTTGTCTTTGTCTCTCTTAATATGGTATTTACTGATTTGCATATGTGGAACCCACATTGCATTCCTGACATGAATCCTACTTGGCCATAGGGTATAACCACTGTGATGATTGGCTGTATTCTTTTTGTCAGTATCTTCCTGAGGACTTTTGCATTTCAGTTCATTAGGGAGACTGACCTGTAGTTCTCTTTTTTTTTGGCTGGGTCTTTCTGTTCTTTGTAACAAGGTAATACTTGCTTCCAGGAATGACTGTAGGAGTATTGCTTCCCTTTCAATTCCATTAAAGAGTCTGAGGAGTAATGGCATTAGATTTTCTCTAAATTTCTTGTAGAATTCATCGGTGAATCCATCAGGACCTGGCCTTTTCTTTCCATTACGTTTTTAATTACATTTTTAAAATTTCATTGACTGACATTGAGTCTTTTTTAGAATTTTAATATTTTCTTGATTTAACTTTGTTAATTCATGTATATCATGTATATCTTGATTTAACTTTGTTAATTCATGTCTGTCTGTTTATTGCGTGTTTTCCATTTTGTTGAGGCAAAGGTTCTCAAAGTAGGTACTGATGATTCATATGGGGAGTGTCTAGGTGTCCCCCCACAGCCTCATGCCGCTACGAGGCTGCTTCTACAGTCTGTGATTAAGTTGCGATCCAATGCTGGGCTTGTGGGTGTGAGTGCTGCTCCCCCCCTAGGGCAGACTGTCTGAAAGCCGTGCAAGGAGAGGGGAGTGAGTGGCTTGCCTCTGCTGCTGCGACAGCTTCTGCCTGTTTCGCTCTTGCTGTTTTGCTGTCTTCTGCCACTATGAATGGTTGCCCTCTGCCAGATGCCATCCTACTTTGGAGCCAGCCAAAACTGAAACCTCCACAAACCATGAGCTAAATAAATCTTTCCTCCTTTAATTTTGCACGTCAGGTATTTTGTCCCAGCAACAAGATAGAAAAGTAACTGAGACAACAACCTTTCTAAATTTCAGTTCCACCCATCATGATTTCACTCTTTGTATTCTTAATGGTAAGAACAGAGCCTTTCCTTTCCTTCTTTTGATAAGGTTCAGTAAGAGTTTATCAATTTTATTTAATCTTTCAAAAATCCAGCTCTTTGAGTTTATTGATTTTATTTAATCTTTCAAAATCCCAACTCTTCAATTCA
Source organism: Myocastor coypus (assembly GCA_004027025.1). Classification (NCBI taxonomy): domain Eukaryota; kingdom Metazoa; phylum Chordata; class Mammalia; order Rodentia; family Myocastoridae; genus Myocastor; species Myocastor coypus. Next base: position 16,028 of record PVJA010009798.1, read on the forward strand.
TTGATTCATTGTATTTTTTTTCTTAGTCTCAATTGCATTAATTTCTGCTCTGGTCTTTATAATTGCCTCTCTCATATTAGCTTTGAGCTTGACTTGTTCTTATTTTCCTTAAAGTCTGAGTTTCAACATTAGGTTGTTTATTTGAGTTCATTCTGCTTGCCTGGTATGAGAATTCACCACTATAAATTTCCCTCCCAGGCCTGCTTTCACTTTGTCCCATAAGTTCCAGCATCTTGTAGAGACATTATCACTTAATTGTAAATACTATCTAACTTTTTCTCTACTTCCATCTGTGATCCACTGGTTGGTTAGCAGGGTGATATTTATTTTCCATGTGTTTCTGTATTTTCGTGGGTGTTTTGGCCATTAATTTCCAATTTCATTGCACTGTGGTCTGATAACGTACATGAGGAAACTTCAATATCTTTACATTTACATAAGCATGTTCTTTGGGCTTGTAAGTAGCCTATTTTGCAGGAGAACCCAATCACACAGAGAATAATATGTATTCTGATGGTATAGGGTGGAAAGTACTTGTTGTTGATCCAAGGAGGATGAAACACTATACATCAAGTCTAGACGAATTATTTCAAGGAAGAACAACACATTACTGTTAGGAATTTCCCTTATTCTAGCTCAACTTCCAATATGGAATGCTTTGATCATATCTCCACCTCTACATCTATGTGGAAAACCAAGAGTTTATGTGTAAAGTTTACATGTATCGTTTTTCTTATTTAAAATGCCTGTTTTCCATGTTCAGTATGTATATGCAGAAATTGCTATTTATAGGCAAAACACACAACATTTCATATACACATACATACATACAACTTTGTTTATAAATACCTGGTATCTTGGGTTAGGAATTCCACTTTAAAAAGTGTTTTATAACACAATAGTCAGATAGGCATCACCACCTGAACAAACATGAAAAGCACCTGCTTGAATTAGCCACATATATGATGTGGGTTCAGCACAGTTACATACACTAAATCTGCAGGAATGTCACTCATTTCTGATCAGAAGGCCATGCTTGTAAATTACAGTGTCATTAGCCCCTTTCTGCTTTTAAGTGTACTCTGCTCCTTCCCAGTAAGTGAATGGATTTAGACATCCCAAATACAGCTAATAGAAGACTTCAAGTCTTGATGCATTACTCACATTTGAAATGAGGCTTGAGACCATTCCTGTGGGAGGGTAATAATTCTTACCACTTCTGACAAGTAGGAAGGAGATTTGGGAGCTGAAAAGGCTGAGATAAATGGAAGGTCTTGCTGATAAAATGAGTAATAACAAAATTTTTGTAATGGGGGATTTTAACACTCCGTTCTCCCTGCTGCCTTAAAACGCTTTATAATTCAACATAAAAGATCAAACAACAACCAGAAGACCCACTGAGAGATCCATCTCAAAATCAGAACATGGGGTCAAGGCTACTCTGTGGCCAGTCTGTGACAGCTTGACAAGCTTTGTGTGGCCTGGGCCAGGCCCAGGCTGCCCGGCAGAAGACCACACTGCAACAGAAGCTGCGCTTTCTCCACGATGTCTTCCTGAGGTGTAACCACCCCACCAGTTTATTCTATCATGAGCTTCAGAAAGCTGCAGTGCTTTCCTCTGGGACCCCAAATCCCACCAGCTCACTTGGAAAATCTTGGTCTTATGTGGTTTCTGACTTTGTCTACGTCCCACCGACCCAGCGAGAACTTTCTCGCCCTTCCCAGGAAATGGTTAGGAGAGGGCGCGGCACATGAGCCTCCCCACGGTGGGCTTCACAAACCCCAGCGCCAAGGAGAGCAGAGTGCTTGCTACGCCAACGCTGGCCCAAGCCGAGCCTGGCAATGTCCGCACTGCAGTGGGCGCAACTCTCCGCCCGCCTGCCCACGCTGTTCCCCTCGGAGCACGGAGAGCAGCGCCAGCACATCCTGCGTCCCCCAAGCCAGCAAAGCGAGACGCAAACCACTGCCTGAAAACGAAGTCGCTGGGCTTGATCCTCCACCTAATGCTTCCCCATGAAACTCCCATTGCACATGAAAGCAAATCAAACGGGCGTTATGCACACAGTCCCCAGCACCACCAACAGACAGCCCGACAGCGGCATGCTCTGCCTAAAAACCCTGTCCGTCCACACTCCTCACTCTCACCCGGAACAGAGCCACTTAGCCACTTAGCTCGTTCCAGGGCTCCCGCCCATCCAGATGACGCAGCGCCTGCCCAATCCCATGCAGGCGTCGCGAGCGGAAGGCCCATCTCCGAGTGGCTGGCGGCTGCCTCTTCCCCGCACTTCCTGCTGTGCACACAGTAATTAACTCGCTATGCTCCACTGGCGCTGACATTTCCGGGGCATCAAAACACCCATCAGCAGGTAGTTAAGCATGCAAGGTGCTGCCCACATTAAACTTGATAACCAGACACCACACGTTAAGTGTCAGCGTGGAGGACAGGGTGTCAGGCGTGTCCAGTGGCGGGTGTGATGCAAGGTAACTGTGGTTAAATCTCCTTCCTTTGAACTCTAATCTGGCTCCCGTGCCAATGCACACAGAATGAGAACAAACACTCGCTTCTGGTCATGGAAGACAGGTTTGGTCTGAGAGTTTTGAAAATAAAACCGTGTGGCCTTGATTCAAGTACATCAGTGAAGAAATAAGGCAGGCATGACACAATATACGGGAGCCAGAGCTGTGAACCCCACATGCACCACCCGAGCTGGAAGTGATCCTGGGACAGTCACCTGGTGTTGCTGTACCTCAGTTTCCTTGTCTATAAAATGGGGTTCGTCAGTGCATTAACTCACAGCACTGCAGACGCAAGTGTGTCCACCGGTGCCATGCGGAAGACACGCTGCGGGGCTGATCATGACCTCTAACTAGAGGCAGCATCAAGAGGACCCAATACTGAGCACAAGGAGGGACCCTGATAAACCCCTGCAGGAAGGTGAGTGAATGTGTCCCCCAGAAGCTACTTCTACGGGTGCTTTAGCGGAACCCACTTAACTGAGGCACTGGTTCTGTCTTTATTAGTCTGTTCCAAAGGCTTCAACTTAACATATGTTCTTGGCTCCGAAACAGGCACAGAATTCCTTCATTTTCATCAAGCATTTTTTAAAGGCCGAGAATTTCACAAAGGCCCTAATGCATACCGCTTTCCTTCAAAAAATGCAGGTTAACCAGAGGACGGGTGATCCGGTGACAATCGTGTGGGTTGGAACTACCCAGCATTCTAAAAAAAGTAGACAACAAAGCTAGAGCTGAGGCCTGGCCACGGGAGGAAAGGAAAGGCGTGATCCAGGAAGGGGGACGAGGACGAGGCCGTCACAAAGGCTACGGCGATAAAGACAAGACTTTCAACAGTGTTGGAGAGGACATTTTGCTGCAGGGCTGGCAGTGGGGGAGGGTACCTCTCATCCCCCTCCAGAAGCATGACCACGGCACCAGTGCCCAGAGGAGGGCTCAGAGCAGGGGGCATCTGAGATACCCCTGGGGTACAAGGAATGATCCCTTGGCCAGAGCATTTCCCTCCTCCGTCCTCTACATTCCTTGAGATTACTGGCTAACCTGATCCTAAGTCAGGGTTTATATTTCAAAGACATTCTGCCAAAGACTTTGGGAAACTTTCCAAGCCATATGAGATAAAATAAAGTGGAAGTCTCAGTCTATCAGCTAAGGCCTGCATTCCTGAAAAGATAACCTTGCCGTCACGGCTTTGGCCTTCCGGAGCCAACACCACATGACCCGAGAGGTTCTAGTCCACTAATGAGGTACGCTTTCCAGCTGGATACATGTCTCCAGATGCATTAAATGAAAGCCAGTTCTCTGTAAAGGACTCTCTCTGAAAGAAGACATGGGATCCCAATATCTGAGCTTTCCCAAGCTTGATTCTGGCCCCTCTGCACTTGGGAGATGAGTCTGAGTACCAGAAAAGCTGGGATCTTGTTCACACACTGGTGCCCCGCCTTCTAGAACACTGCCTGCCACATACAAAGTATCCACTGGCTGAAAAAAGTGTTCCTAAGATTGTTGTGTGATTATGTGGGACTAAACACAGGGCTTACTGGTGAACCAGAGGAGTTCCCGTTTTGAACTGTGCTTCTTCAAGTATGCATTTGTTCAGAGCAGCTTGAAGGATTTGATTGTTCATCTAAAAATGGAGCTCCGTGCTAAGGACGTGCTTCCCTACCTCGTCCAACTCACTCCATCTCTCTCTTGGACGGGTTGTGTTATCCTCGCTTCATGGGAGGGAGAAAAGTGCTCAGAGGTTAAAGATCTTCACTCAACAGGGCACTTTCAGGAGCAACGCGAGGATTCTGCAGCCGGGCGCATCCTTGTCTAAATCCCTGCTCTTCTCGAGCAAAATGTGCTCTCCTCATTCTGTAAGGGACAAAAATCAATCGGTTCCTTCTAGACAGGCGACACTCTTGGGGATGCCATGCATGTCGACGGTCTCCCAGATGCTACACAAACTTGTAGACAGGCTGTTCTCGCCAGGTATTTGGACACAGGCTTAGAAGAGCTTATGGACTTAAAGGAATTTCTCGTACGAGACCTACTGAGGCAGAACGCACATCGATGCCATAGCCCACGGGCCCTAGAATTGCTGCGTCCCCAGACAAAAACATCGCAGGCTCCAAGGAGGTCTTTTCTCGCACACAGAGAAAACTGGCTGGCAGGGCGGGTCTGGGGAAAGAGGCTTTCAACACACAGGTGCAGTAGAGACAGCTGCTCAGGGGGGCAGCCCAGCCCCGGCTTCCTGGGCCAGTTTCTTAGGCCCGCAGCGCAGGGCTGGGCCTGGAAACGTCGGTTTCTATGTGTTTCCCTGGGTAAACTAGAAACTGAACCTAAGGAAACCCAGCCATAGAATCACATCGCCAGCACTTTTTTTTTTTTTGAGACACGTTCTTTCTAGGTCGCCAGACTTGAATGCAAACTGGAGACTCTCCTGCCTCAGATTTTCAGCTTCCCGTGGGGACTGTGGGCTTGCCTCACCATGCCCCGCCTGAAGCTCTAGCTCGAGCTCCTTTTTTATGTATTTAGGACAGCGTCTACAGGGTCTTGCTACACAGATCAGACTCCTAGTTTTCAGCCTCCCAAACCCTGGGATTACAGGTGCGCAGCACCACGCCAGTCTCAATCACCCTCTCAGCTGCGCCCCAGGGGCAGGGCTAGCAAGGCTTGTGCTGCTGGGCTGGGAACCCCTTGGGCCCCTGATCCGAAGCTCTTGAGCAGTTTAAGCCCTCGGCAATGTGCACTTGCGCTAACCTCCAGGTGGTGGCGCTGGTTCACTCTGAGAACGCCTAGAGAGGAGCCAGCCCCCAACAGCTGCAAGCCGTGGTTCAAACTCAGCAAAGTGACCCAAAGAGGAATCAAGAGTTTTTAAGCAAGGCTCGATTCCTTCTGTCTGTTTTTATTCTTTAATACAGTGTGCAGATCAAACAAAACACCACCATGAGACATGACTGCCCAACCCTGGAGGACCAAGGTGCCTAACCTTTCTTATACAGGGAACTAAATAAAGAAGTAGGCCTCCGTTACTGCCAGTCTGAAGACGTCAATCTGTTCTAAGCAGCAAGAGAAGAATGAATGACTTATTCCTCCTGTATTTATTGGGCCCCGAACATTAACACGATGCTAAGATGTAACTGTAAGGCCATTCTCACAGCTGGGAGAAATCGTGCGCCTTCCTTTTCAGGATTTGTGGGCTCTAACGGTGTGGGGTGGGGGCGGCCAGGGAGACCTCAATTCGCAGCAGCAGATTAACAGGAACGCCTGAGCTTACTCTGCCAAGATCACATTAGTGGCCATCAGCACCAGGAGGACCTCTCTGGCCTTCTCCCAGGCAACAAGAAGGCCACTTCAGATGGGAGTCCAGGAGAGGAAACACACATCAGGCCCCACGAATCCTCACAAGATGCCCACCCTGACAATCCATTGTTACCCTAATTTACCATTAGGAATGCAAGCTGGTGAGATAGGTACTTGGCCCTAGGAAATCACACCTCTGAAAAGCAAAAGACCTGCCATGGGCACAAGACTGCAGCCCGCAGGTGTCTGTCCCTGTCACCATATGCTCTTAATGTAGGACTGTCTTTTTTTAAAAGAATAGAAAAAAGATACAGAATTTTAAAACAAGATGATAGGAAATTAACAGTGGTTGTTATATTGTATATTATTATCTTCATAATAGTTGTGCAGATGACCAGATATAAGTATGCAAAATTGGTAAACAAACAAAAAAAGTCAAAAAGCATCAACTGTTTATTTCAGTAAACCAATAGAAATTAGGGATACAATTACCTTAGCTGTTGTGTGTATGTCTTCCTTCCTTCCTTCCTTCCTTCCTTCCTTCCTTCCTTCCTTCCTTCCTTCCTTCCTTCCTTCCGTTCTTTCCCTCCCAATTGTTCTTTACTTCTGAGCAGTTTAGAAGCTATGGTACCTATCTATACGGGACGCTAGCTAGAATATGGGGACACTCACCCCAGGTCCCTTTATAAAGCTACAGTTTCTTATTACCAGCAGCAAGGAGGGCACAATGGCACACTGTTCCTCAAAAAACCACCCACGTCCCATTTGGGTCATTAGTCCTGCACTTGGGAAGCAAAACCAACCACTACCGTCAGCTGTCAGGCCGAGGATATTAAATTCTTCTTCCCCAGACAGATCCCATCGATCTGTTTTACTAAGACTCGGTCTCCACAGCAGACTTCATAACTTAGGTTTATGACTTAGACCAAATGGTGCAGAAAAACCACCCCAAAGCTAAGTGACTACATTATGCACATTATGGACGGCTACACCAGGGAGCTTGCCGCACACATGGGGGTGGGGTGTTTCTACTCAGATACAGAGGACTGATGGAGAGTTTGGTTTTAGTTATTGAGGAAGAGATGTGTGAAGTCAGCCAGCTGCACAGGACAGACAGGTAGGCCCCACTGTATACCAAGCAATGAGATTTTAAGTGAGAAAAGCAGAAACCTTCAAGACTTGAACTGTAGTCAGGAATAAAGACGTGACCCAAGTGGGAAAAGCACAAACTTGGAAAATTTCCATCTGAGGGGGCGGAAATGAAATAATTAAAAGCCAGGTGTGGCGCACGCCTGCAACCAAAACACTCAGGAGGAGGCTGAGGCAGGAGGACCTCCAGGTCCGAGGCCAGCCTGGGCTGCACAGTGAGTTCAGAGCAGCCAGACTCCACAGCAAGGCCCAGCCTTCCGCCGCTAGATTTGCGTCCTGCACAGAAGCTCTGTGCAAAGGTGGGTAACTCCCCAGATCCCATGGCTCTATTTAGAAGGCTTCCCTTTCCCGGATCATTGCCTGGATTAACTCTAACACTCTTGGTTCAAAGAAGACCTGTGAGATTCTCTTCAGAAAATCTGAAAGTGGGACAAACAGTTACTTAGGCTGAGGTTGTAAGCTTGCAGCAGCCATTATTTAGTGACGAGGAAACTCTCTGGACATGAAGACTGACACTACCACTATAGAACAGTAGCTCTTGGCCCATGGCACAGGGAACTATGGCTGTAAAGGGCAGTGGACAGCATCAGATGGACAGTGTGATGCAGACCCCAGGACCTGCCCCAAAATGGTTCCTTTCCCAAGTCCAGGCTGGATGCCCCACCCAGCTTTGAACCAGATACTCCACGCTCTTGTACTCTGCACCAGTGCTCTACCTTTGCTTAAAGAACCTTCGTGTCTATTTCTATTCTTTCCACCAAAAGATCCTTGACTGATACGGAAAGGGATCAGAGGCTATGCGGACTAGAAGACTGACAGTCTCCAGTTGAACGAGTCACCACCAACTGTAGGTCCTGGAATGTACGGACTGAGGCCAAGGTGCGAGAGTCTCAGCCCTCTCTCTGCCCACTGTGCCATGCCCAGCGGGATGGGCAAGCAGAGAGGCAGCTTACCTGACACAGGCTGGCACAGGAGAATGGCAAGAGAGAGAAAGCACCCCAAATGATGGGAGCACCCAAAACAGGGTGGTCAGTTAAACAAAAAGAGCCAAGGATGTCTTCACAGAAGAGACAGCATTCGGGCCTCTCGCCCTCCTCTGCCCTGAAACACAGACGGCATCTCTTAGGAGGATCCTTTCCTTCAGTTGGAAAGTCTTCCTTGAGTACTTCTACCTAGCCCTGGAACAACTAAGTCTGCCATGATTTGCCTGGGGAAGTGCAAAGGGTGCGCAACAAACCAGCCATGCATATAAACCTCCTTAAGGCAAATCCTCCAAGTCAAAGAACAGAGAAGAAGCTACGAGAGTCACAGATGGTTACTCAGCTGCAGACACCTGCTTTCAGATGAAGAAGGGGGGTGGACAGACCATCTAAGTGCCACCATGTCAGCCTGAAGACCCCAGTTGGGGCTTCCAGGTTTCCCAACAGGGAGGAAAGAGGGTGGCATCAGGGCAAAACTGGCTGCGAAGACTTGACTAGAAAGGGTTCCCTGGGAAGAAGGGCTCTTCCGGTCCTCTCAGACAGAACAGAAAAATCCTGAAACTCCTGTAAGACGCCAGATGAGCCTCTCTTGTGCAGCTACCCTGTGACTCTGTGCTGGGAGTTTCTCCCGCCTCCCTATAGGGACACCTGTAGGACAATAGGGCGGGGCCCGAGGATCCCCTGACTTCCTGGGTGGGAAGCCCTGGCAGCCAGCGGCGCCAGCAGAGCTACAGGGCTGCCGACCTGCCCGCGTGCCCCCTGCAGCAGCGCTGCGCCCTTGTCAAGAAATCTGCATTATACAGCAGCACGCATCATTCACCTAAAATCCACAGCCAGAGAAGCGGAGCAGATGGCAAGTGAGAAAGAAATATTGATCACCATGAATAATTTTTACTAAAAAGCATATAAAAACTGGATTTTGAAATATTTCAAAATAATTTATTCACTGTGGTCTCACTGTTTTACATTTCAGTTTATAAATATTTACAATGCACTACCTTCATAAAATAATTATTATTCAGCGTTCACGGTACTGAGAAAGGCATCGGGGACTGTTTGTGTGCATACCTCTACTAATCTGTGTGACAATATTTTAATTTAGCATTAATTCTCAACTGTTCCCAGCTAAACATACATGGCTTTATTTGCTCTCCTTTTCAGGTGATATTTATAGACAAGCAGTAGTCACCACAGTATGGCTTTGTAGACATATGGAGATGAGCCAGGGGTGTCGAGTTAGTACTAATGGGGAGCAAAACACAAGTTTCCACTAATTTCTGTGGGTGAAATGAGTCACCAGACTTAAAAAAGAAAAAAAATAGAAGATCCCAAGGATTTTTAGGACCCCAGGCCATTTTATTCATAAATGTTTTGGAGGAATAAGATACGCCCTGTGACAGCGAGACAGCCCGCGCCTGTGTGGCGAGAACGGATGCGGTGCTGGGGCATAGGTATGCCGAGGAAAGGCGCAGTGATGCGACGCATTTGGAGGGAAGATGATTAGTAGACCGTATGTATATTTTTTTTTTTTCAACTTATCAATAACCGTCCTTTTCTTTTTCTTATGTTTTCTTCTCCTAGCGCTGAGGACCGAGTCAAGTCCAAGGTGTATGGCACCTTACAATTAGTATCACACACACACACACACACACACACACACACACACACATATCCACGCGCGTGCGACATGGGATCTGTGTTGCCCAGCGTGTCCTCAATTCCTATGTTCAAACAATTCTCCTGGGGTTGGGGACATAGCTCGGCAGCATAACTGCCTGTCTCACAAGTGCAAGGTCCTGAGTTCAATCCCCTGTACCAACACACAAACCAGCACCGTTGTTCCTAAAAGCCCTTGTCACCAAGCCCAAGGTTAGCTTTTTTGCTCAGTGTCAGCTTCCTCATAGTCTCCCAGCTACTCTGCCTCCAGCATATGTAGTACATCTGCTGAGGTAAATGCTCAGTATGTTTGTAGACGAGGCCTAGTAAATTGATGACTGGTTGTTCTCCTACTGGGGTCCTGAGGTTTTTTTTTTAGAAATCAATGAATAGTGAGTTTGAGGAGAAATAGTACTATGTCTCACAAACCCAACTGTTGTGAAAGTGTTTTTAGAAGTTCCTTCATGTAACTGGAATCCTTGTTTCCACAATTGCTTCCTCTGTGGCTTCTGCTCTGTGGAATAAATGTGTGAGTACACAAGTTGGGTATTATAGCGGTATATTCTAGGTAAATAATCAGCTGGATGAAAGTTTTAAAAACCTGCAGGGTCTCACTAGGCAGCTCAGACTCATAGTCCTGCTTTCAGCCTCCCCAGCGCTGGGACTACAGGTGTGTGCCACTACGCCCGGACTCTGGCCTGCTCCGCCCACTCTGGGGGGCGGGGCTGGTGTGGCACGTGGTGTCGGAGATTGAACCATAGACCTGCACCTGCCTCAGCTTGCCTAAGCAGGTGCTTTCGTCTGCTGAGTTATCTCACCGCCCCCCCCCCGGATGGAAATTTAAAATAATTCCTCAGGCCCTGTCTGAAGAAGTACCATGTCTGTTGCAGGAAACGATAACAATAGAACCACCACTTTTTAGTAAATGTATTTCATTTGCTCGTAAAGTAAGTGGTTGGTATATTTGTTCCTTTCCCCAGAAAGAATGGACTTGGCAATTCTATACCTAGAATTGGAATTCTGTTCTTTAATGAGTATAGCATATGATGCTGTCCTACCTATTTTAGGAACGGAGAAAAATGAAAATTTCACAGCACAGTGATATGAAACAAACCTGTTTAAAGTCAGACAATATTAAAATCACCTATTGTTCAAGGAGAGCTTTCTCAAGTGCAGTTTTATCTACATATAGACGTGTGTGTATACTTGCAGATGCTATTACTTCAGGAGAATTAGAAGATAATATACATCTTCAACTCCCCAGAGAGACGCAGCAGGCTAATCACCAAGCATGTTCCCTCACCAAAGTAAATTTAACGCAAGGATATTTTTAATAATGGGTCACTGTAGGGAAATCTGCCATTTAGTTGTAACTGAGCAGGCAAGTTTCTAGCCAGATAACGATACTGCTCAGGATACAAACATACATATAAATGGACTTAAACGCAAGTCATACGTTCTTACACTATTTTATTCCTCCTGCCTAATTCACACACATTATGCAGATGTTCATAAATTTTTCCTAAGTCAAACATGTGGCAGCATGGCACTGGAAGTTATAAACACTAGTCTAACAATTAGAAACATTGTGAACATCACCACTGTCATTAGCTAATTTTTTTTTTTATCATCCTCTGGACCATAAAGGCATTAAAATTCAATTTATATAACATGTACTTCTCATAAGGAAAAAAATCGGTCATTAACATTTTCCAGTTAAAAACATCTAACATCCTATGAGGTCACAAATAATAAAGACTGGGTCAACATAGATGAGAGTTTAAAAAAGACCGAAAGACAAAATAATGAAAGCTGGAGGGGGCCCGGCAGGATGGCTCAGTGGTCTAAAGCACCTGCTTGGGAAAGCTTGAGCGGCTTCAGGGACCGCGGTTCGATCCCCGGCACCACATGCTGCGCCAGCCCCGCCCTTAGGGTGGGCTGAGCCGGCCATAAAAATGAGTGAATAAATAAAAACAAAGGTTCTGAAACAAGAAAAAAAAAAAAAAAAAAAAAAAAAAAGCTGGAGAATCTGACACAACCGTGCATGTATCCGTGGCAGGAGACCAGTGGAGTGTCTCTCCTACCAGATTTTTATCCTAAGCCACAGTTTTCATCCAACAGCAAAGGGACGGGGGTGAGCGTTAGATTAAATACCGGGAGATGTCATTCCGTGCGGTCGTTAAGTTGAAATCATCCTGTCACAGTTTATCCCAACTGGATTCCCTCGGATGGGTTTTAGAAAGCGTCCCTTCTTGAGGCCATGCTGATGTTCAAACCCAGACACCTGTACTCCATTTTTCCTGGTTATCTTTCTCCCCAAGTTTCTCCAGTCCCAGACACTTAAGTCCTCCGTCCACATCCCACGATGTTCTCTCCTCTGTGTCCCGATTACTCCTCCTTAGGCTGGCAAATTTCCATAATTTCACTGAAGAGCACCTCCGGGGGACCAGTGCTATAACTCGACTCAGGACAGAAATACGCATCGACGGTGGGATTCTATAGGAGACAGAGGGAAACATGCCTGGGCCAGCCAGCATCTGCAGAATCCTCATCTTAAACTCTCTGCCCTTGCTTCTCTGAAAGCCAGCCTCCCTCTGTGCCCCCCTGGTGCTATTTCTCAGCATTGCAATAAATGCCTCCCCTGCGCATCTGTCTGCAGGTCCCTATTGCTTAAGTCGTTAGAAAGAAAAGCCGCTCAAGCCAACCTGGTCATTCCCCACCACTGTCTCCTGCGGAGAGAGCATCAGGCTGTGCGCGGCAGCAGGGGCACACGCGGACTTCTCAGCCTGTCCAGTCCGCGTGCTGTCACCACCTGCCCAGCTCCAGCGCACGTGTCACCCGGGAAGAATCAGGCACAACATTTCCTCTGCTATACTTCGCAGCACATGGCCTCGCTAAAGTTTTTGAGAGATGACTGCCTGCTCAGAGAAGCCAGCAGCGAGCTCTGTGCGCACCTCCACAAGGGGCAGGACCCTGGGCGTAGAGGGGACGCTGATGCGCAAGTCAGCGCAGGAGAGGCGCAGTGAGCCAGCGCTGAAGTTGTCCCAAGGAAACCCCGTAGAAGACGAAGCCCCGGTGGCTAAGTTGGTGCCCTGCCCAACTCCTGTCAAGGAAAGCGATGCGTACAGGAGCAGCCTGCGGCTCGGCTCACCCAGGAGAGAGGCCTCTGAAATTCAGAGTTCTGTGAAGTCCCTGGAGGAGCAGGTCCTCTGGCTAGGCGTGCCCAGGTGGAGGGACGCAGTCCACGCCAGCATGGAGGGCGCTCAGCTCCTTCCCGCCCGTTCTTTCTGGCTGAGCGCCTGTGCCAGGACTGGGCTTCGCTCCACTTCTGCCCCTTCCAGGTGACCTGATGGCCAGTGGCTGAGGTAGGTGACGTTGTGAGGAGAACTTCCCCCCGGGAGAGCGAAGCCTGCATGGGACGGGTGAGGGCTGGGCCAGCATCGATCCAAGGGCAGTGCAAGGCCGGAGGGAGGGCTTCCTGGTGGCAGCGGCGCTGACGACAGGGCTAGGAGGAGGCCTGCGGGCCTGGCAAGGGAGGCGGCAGGAAAAGCAGGCGGAGCTGAGGCCTTCTGGAGGCAAACGGGGTGTCACCGCGGAGGGTCAGGGCGCGCCTGCGCGCTTGTAGGAAACTGTCCAAGCAAGGGTGCTGACACAGTCGTCGGGTAACAGACCCTCCAGATGTTCCTGCAGCGCACAGGAAGGGCCAGCCAGCCAACACGGAGACGTGTGCAGAGTCTGTGCGGGCGGTAGAGCGAGGGATGACTGCAGAGTGTGGCAGTGAGCGTGGGAGAGGCGTGGCTCTCACGGAGACGCTGACGGGAGAGAGCTGATCACGAGCGGTACGAGGGGACTCAAGTGTAAGCGCACACAGAAGGACATACAGTTCGGCGCTCCACTGGACAGCAGCACTATAAGAGCGGCAAGCTGGGGGTGACAAGCAGAACGTGGTGAGGGGTAAACAGTCACGGTGTTAAGGTGCCTTGAGAGCCCCATTCTCAGGAGGAAGCAGGCTACACAGGCCAAAGCCCCAAAGGTAAATTTCCTCAGAAAATACATCCATCCGACAATGCTCTTGGCACAGACGATGAAGTGTGGGGTAGCCTGGGAGGTCAAGGAGGGTGAGAAGGGGAGGGGCGGAGGGGTGTCCACATGGACCTGAGGGCCCCTCCAACAGTTGGGGAACTTAGTGAATGACAAGGGCTCTACCTTTTTATCACTGGAAGCCTTCATGTGGTTAAACGGATTTGCGTTCTCAGCTCACAAACCGGCAGAGCATTCTCCTTCAGTACTTGAAGCATAACGGCCCACCAATACGTCAGAGTCCTGGCTCAGAGACCAGGTTGGCCAGGTACCCCATGCCTCCATAGTGGCTTCCTGGGGCTCCAAGCTTGTAGGACATCCTGAGGCTGACAGGCACATGCGGCTTCCAGGTCAGAGCAACGGTGGGACCCTGTGTCAACCGCTTCCCTTCATTGGGGGGGAGGACTCGAGGACTGAATGTAGGGCCACATCCCTAGCCTTTGTTATTTGGAGACAGAGGGCTCCCTCTGCTGCTCGGTTGCCTGGGCTGGGCTTGAACTTGCGTCCTGCTGCCTCAGCCTCCCAGCGTGCTGGGATTCCAAGAGTGCGCCACCGTGCCCAGATTACTATTTCTTACTAAGGTGTGAGTGTGCTGTTGATATCAATCAGGCAACCGAGGAGGCCACAGAACCAAATAAAACATTCCGACATTAGCAGCGCATCTGTTGTCCACATCCTGAATAACGTTAGCAGCGAGTCAGCTGTTGCCAAGGCAGGCTTGCACACTGCCCGGTGTCCCACTGGCTCCAAATCAGCGCCAGGCAGGCCCTGGAGACCCGGAGAAATAGAAAGTGGGGCCTGCAGGAAGGCCGGGCTGCTGATAAATCCTGCAGACCGAACCACACAAACAACCGTGGGGACAGGGCCCAAGCGGGCCTTGGCGTTTGGCGATAGCCCAGCCTTTTTTTATTTTCTTAGACTGACACAGGGTTTCACCAGGCTTGCGCAGGACTTGTAATCCTCCTGCAATTACAGGTGTGCCCCGCCATGGCATGCTAAATGTGTCCTTATGACAGGGTCCCTGAAGTCAGCAGGCAGCCAGATGTCATAGCCACCACAGTGAATGGAAGATCTTTCTGAACTAGGACAAAAGTAAAGAATGCTCAGCCAGGCATGGTGGCGCACGCCTGTAATCCCAGCAATCGGGAGGCTGAGGCAGGAGGATCAGTGTGAGTTCGAGACCATCCTGGGCTACAAAAGTGACCTGAACTGTATAGTGAGACCCTGTCTCAAAAAGACAAAAAAAAAAAAAAAAAAAAAAAAAAAAAAAAAAAAAAAAAAGTAAAGAATGCTCTACCCTACCCTGCGCTGATGAGACACAAATTTCCAGAAAATTTTAAAAGAGTGATACCATCATGACATTAGGAATGCCAAAGCTACCGTGCAAGCCGCTGCTGGGGCCAGAGCCAGTTAGAAAGGAGAGGAGTATTCCTAAACAGCTACAGCAGACCCTTCGTAAATAACACAGCGTGGGCTATATTAAAGTGACTTTCGGGGGGCTGGGGAGATAGCTCTGAGGCACAAGTGCCTGCTGGGCAAGTGCAAGGTCGTGAGTTCGAACCCTGGTCCCCCCCCCCCAAAAAAATAAAAAAATAAAGTGACTTTCGGGCTGCAGGTGTGGCTCTGTGGTACAGCACTGGCCTGGCCTGAGTGACGGCGGCTGACTCATCATACAACCGCCACACCTCAAAAAAGTGATCTTCTGATAGCAGTGACTGGGATAGCAAAGTTCAGCTGGTGGAGGCAGACTCTTTCTCAATACAACATATATAATCAGCGGGCTTGCAAGGGCACATGGGTAACTTTTACCACAAGAGACCCTGCCCACTACCTGTCAAGGCTGGGAAGCAATCTTCAGCGCTAGCCCAGTCAGAGATATTTAAATTAGTTTTAAGTTCCCGCATTCTTAATTCAGCAAAGACAATGAGGGGGCGGAGAGGGTAGGGCTAAGAAAGGCCTGGAATATGACATCAAGCGAAAAACCTGCAGGGCAAAGGATTATTGCAAAGCCCTGATGATTTATCCAGGAAATTCTGCTCTTTGGTAGGAGAGTGTTTGTGAATACCTCATGCTATAGAACGACTAGACACCCCTAGTTTTGACTCCTTGGATTAATAATTCAAAACGATGGATCTAAAAATCTCCACTTTCACATTTGCCACAGTGGGCATGAATATGGTAAAATAATTAGAAGACGTCACCCACTAGTTGAGTTCTGAATCAAGCTGTCACAGGCAAATGAAGGTTGTTTTCATCCAGTTACCACAGATGCAGGCAGAGGGAAGGTAGCCATAAAGCAAGAACCTACTGCCAATAATTTATAAAAAATATCATGAGATAGAACTTAAGGCACAGTTGGTGCTACTAGAGTTTTTGTGGCTTCCAGTCTGAGCTAAGAACATGGAACTCTCTGCAGTCTACTGCTTGTGACTTTTCCTTCAACAGTTGCTGCATAGGACATTTATGACGTGTGAAAACTCAGAGGTGAAGCAGTATTATGTAAGCGCTGTAAGATCGTGAGCGCCAGCCGGTCACATCATCAAGAGCTCAGCAAAGGGCCCTTTGCAGGTATCGTGGTTATGACTGTGGAGCGCGCAGAACGGCAAGGCACACGAGGAAGTGATTCAGGTGGCGCCCGGGCAGGGGTGGATGGGGGCGACAGGAGAAGGACGGCAGGGGCGAGAGCGGAACCCAACACCAGACTTTCCGCTACCCACGGGAGCAGGCGCAGAAGGAACCCTGCAGTCCATACCAAGAAAGACCTCATCTTAACAGCGGTAGCGGGCCATGCCGTGATTTCATTGGAGGACTTCGACAACCTTTGGTTTGTTTTCCAGATGATGTGAAATATAATGGGTTCTCTGTACTCGGGTTCTATGCCTTCAGACCTAGCCAGCGGTAACTGAAAGTATCTTTTAAAACTAAATATTTGCTTAACATACACAGATGCATTTCCTTGTCAGTATTTCCAAAGTAATGTACACCATAACTACTTACATAGTATTTACACTATATTAAACATCATAAGTCATATGATATATATGATATATATGACTGTCCCCAAAGGCCACAACTCTTCATATATATATATATATATATATATATATATATATATATGTGAATGGACATGCTTATATGCAAATACTATGTACGCCATTTAAATTTATGAATAATATGAGTGTCTTCAGATTTGGGAATGTATGGAAGGTTCTGGAGCCAGTTCCCACCAGCTATCAAGGGACATCAGCATTGAATGCAGTGTTTACAAAACAAAGAGAACATCAAGACAAAACACAAATGGAACCCTGAAACAAACCTGAAAGGTTAAGAAGGGGAAAAGCTCGTACAGGCTTTACTGCTTGTGTCACCACCGACCCATTATGCAGACTCCGTCCCTTTAGGTGTATGGTCACAGAGCCATCACGTGTCACCCTCACACCAGGAAAAGAGAAGTTCTTGGGCCAGTGGGCATGCAGGGAAGCCTGCCTCGGGTTACAGCCTCTCCCCAAATGCCCAGACCCCGGATCACCTCTGTATACTTAATTCCTGATTCTGTTTCCCTGAGAGCCCATATCAGATAGTCCCCTTCCCATTTCTATACCTCAAAAAAGAAGTCCCCATCCTGCTTGCTACTATCAAGAGGCTGTATTATTTTTATTTTCCCATCTGTTCATTTAAATTCATTTTCCCCTCAGTTATAAATACTCCCGTCACACCTGTTTTTGTTTTGTTTCTTTGATTTTGGTTCCTTGTTTATTTTGTAAGCCATCAGGTCATGCTCAGAAGAGCTGTGGCCTTTGGGGACAGTGACCCAGGCCCCGTGGGTAGCAGTAAACTGTCCCCCAGCACGCACCACACACTTCTGTTCCACCACAGTCTTGTTGTCTCGCTTTTCCGTCCAGTGCCTGCTCCTTGGTGGGAGCGATAGCAAGCTGAGTTCCGCTGCCGAGAGCGAAGGAGAACACCGTCCTCGTTCTCCGACAGCTACATTTGCACTGTGGCAGAGATAATCTTAGACATTAGTGGTGCTCACCAGTTATTAGATCATCAACTCCTTGCTTCTTCCAAGGTGGGCAAAGCATCTACAATAACAGCATCATAACTGCTTCATTAAAATAAATACATTATCTCTCCCACTCCCAATTACCCAAGAGGCTTTCCAACACCTAGACTCAACGGTGCTAGGACTGATCCGACGCTCCGTGAATGCGCTGTTGGCGTCTTGTCCAGAGATGCTCAGACCTGTCTCCATCCTTTCTTAATTCACCCATGTCTCCCCAGGATTCCCTTCCTGCCTGGCTGTAGCTATGTCAACTGATCACCCCATGTCTGGAGAATATCATATGCCCCAGAACCCCCCAGAACAGCATCAATAGGAGATAAACGGTGAGCAAAGGACCACAGGGAGCTTTGGGTACCGTTGCTCTCTGAGCACCTAGAACACTGCTAGGCCACAGTAGCTGCTCAGTCAGGCTCTGCTGAAAGAAAGGCTCAGCGAGTGGATGGGTGAGTGCTTCGCACTCCTCCAGGGCGAGTGCTGCTCTGCGGGGCCTGCATCAAGTCCTCTGCTCCTACAACCGAGGTTTTCTTTTCGGGAAATACTGTGTCTCTTTCTAAAAGGCAAGAAGGTGTGAGCAGGTGTCCTCTGAAAATGGAAGCAAGAAGACATGTGGACCAAGTAGCGACCCACGCATGTCTGAAGGCCGACAAGGACGAATCCAGGGAGAAGGCCTCGGCTCAAGCTGCAAGCAGGCCGTAAGCCCAGTGCCGCTGGGCACCACCATAATCGAAGCGCTGCTCTGAAAGGAGGCTGACCATGCAGGCCGAGGGGCGTCAGGCTTACAGCCAGGGAGCTCCAGCCCTCCGGTGACATCAGCCCGTGTACCCCGAGTGCTGCTCCAGCCCCGCTGGTCCCCGTCTTCCCTGCTCCAGATTAAGTCCTACTGGGCAGAAGCCCACACCTCCAGGACCTGCATCCAGGTGGCCTCCAAGTCAGGGTTTCTTGAGCGACACCGGCATTCTGAACTAAGCTGCATCTCCATGGGCCAGTCACAGTGCTCAGGCCTTGGCCACGCTCACAGCTGCTGACGTCAGGGCTGACTCCTAGAAACCCAGGTCTGTCCTTGCCACTGTAAGGCAGCTTCCTGAATGCTTGTTTGCCGCTAGAAAACCATTTCCTACACTGAGAGCAGACACTCACTACACGTCAGGCTCAGTGACACGCGGACGTTTAGTGTCCCCCGGTTTATCTCCTTCTGCAGGCCTATAAATGAGCATGGGATCAAATGCCCAAATGCAGACTCAATTATGCTGAGCTAATTCTCATGGCTAGAAAAGCGCCATCACCCTGGTCAGTCTACTATGGTAATTTTCAACAGAAACCTGGGCATCTTCTCTCTCTATCAGTGGTTCTCAACCTTTCTAATGCCGTGACCCCGCAATACAGTTCCTCATGTTGCGGTGACCCCAAACCAAAAAAATAATCTTGGTGGCTACTTCAGAACTGTAATTTTGCTACAGTTATGATTTGGAATGGCTTTAGCAACCCCTGTGTTTTGGTCTTTCGACCACTGCTGGGGTCACAGCCCACAGGTTGAAAACCACTGCTCTATATAAAAACTGTGTCTGTGCTGAAAAATCTCTAACTCTGCCTTACTTAACCCCATATACACAGCCCCCAAAAAAGGATTTAAGCAGAATGCTTTCCTTTATTAGAAGCTGTCATTTATCATCATACTCTGTCTAAATTTGCTCAAATGTTTTCACTAATTTTCAATAATAGGAGAAAAATGTTCTAGAAGAGAGAAGATACTGCAAAGAACACTGATGTGGGAACAGGCTCGGGTCCTACGATGCCAGCGCACTTGAAAAGGTCTTTGAGAGTTGAAAGTAAACAGATGTCTCCACGTTTCGGCAACAGAAGAGACGGGTGCCAAAACAGCACCCTGGTGGGATAAGCCCCACGAATTCCCGAGCTCAGGGATTCTGGGCTCTTTTATAAGATCAAGACAGGCCAGCCCACCGGCACTGGAACGCTGTACCCAGGCCAGCTTACCTGTGGAGGAGCGCGCCACTCGGATGAAAACATGCTTGCTTCCATTCCTGGTGTTGCCAGAACACCTTCCAAAGCCAGAACCCAAAGAACGGGCCCCACCCAAAAGCACCAGGCTGATGCTCTTCCTCCAAGCTTCTCGGCGGCAGCCCAAGTCTCTGTGGACATGCTCCCACGTCAGAGCCTGTGGCCCATTCCGCCTCTTCCCAGCACAGCAGGGAAGGAGCCATTTTGATTTATCACATTTGAACGTGTCTGTTGGCCTTCCACTTCCGCCAGTTGTGGAGCTCGGAGCACAGACTGGGTCCCACATCTGATATAGAGGAAAATCAAAACTCCTTATCCCGTGTGACTTTTTATTTACTGCTAAGCAGGCTAGAATGGACTCTGGGATTTTGTATAACCAAGGCGAAAACTATGCATCCTCCACTGCACGTTAATAATGTGGCAGCACAGCTTTTAATTTTATTTAATGAGTCAACAAGTCCGGTATGATAAGTAATAAATATAGCGTGATAAAGAGATAAATTTAAATGAATGAAATAGGCTTTGCTCCAAGAGAAGCAATGCCTCAGTAGCCTCAGAACGGCTACATCTTGGGCCCAATGACCACCACAGAGGAGTAGCGTGCCGGAAGCTTGGGTCCTGACAACTTCCTGAACTGCTGTGCGCTGAACATTGTAAAAACACAGTAACCTTACTAGGTGACACTTGCTGAGTGTATTTTTATGACAGTTCATTCATTAGAGTTTTTAGAGAATAGGCTCACAGGAAAGGTGATAAAAGCTGAGAGGACATGCACAGAATAGAGGACCCCAAATGACTCCACAGCTCCTGAGCACTATACATGGAGCTGATCGCAAATTGCTATTTTCAGTCCCTCATCGGAACTGGGGCTGTCTGCAGGACCAATTAGAAGAGTGCTATTTGCAATCCTTCATTTATACTTGGAAGGAAGCCAAACAAGCCTTTTGATAGGGCAGCTTAAATCTGGCGCCAGGCCGAGTGAGTTTTTGTTAGGACAACTGTCCTGGTGCCTCACTTGTGGGAGAGGGAATAGTAGAGATATAAGAGACCATGTTTCCTGATCCTCGGGACCACAGACAGGCTGCTCACCTGCCCGCTCCGTGTAGGCTACCTCTCTGTCACCTTCGGCAAATGTACATGGTGGCTGTCTGCTCTGTGTCCCCTGTCTAGACTTTTGTTCTGGACACGTACAGCCTGGAAGGAACCAGTGGCAGACGCAGTGGTTCTCAACCTGTGGATTGCGACCCCAGTGGGGGTCAAACGACCAAAACACAGGGGTTGCCTAAAGCCATCAGAAAATAAATATTTAAACCCATGCTATGCCATGATGAAATGTTATTTACTGGAATCAGTAATAAATAATTCTCAAGATATAATTATATATTGTTTTTGTGATTAATCACTGTTTAAATTATGTTTTATTTGTAGCAATGAGAATACATAATGCATATCAGGTGTTTACAGTCCGAATCATATCTGTAGCAAAATTACAGTTTTGAAGTAGCCACCAAAATTATTTCTTGGTTTGGGGTCACCACAACATGAGGAACTGTACTGCGGGGTCATGGCCTTAGAAAGGTGGAGAACCACTGCACCAGAGCCTCCATGTGGCAGTGGCTCCGCCCTTCCCCACACTGGTAAGTGATCCTGGGAGAGCCCACAGGAGAGCCTGCATGTGATTCTGCTCCTCACTTCCCCGCGTGATTTGAGGAGGATAAAGGAGGTTGGCTTTCAGTATTACATAACAGTAATGATTTCTGTTCCCTGAATCATTCTTTTCAAAAAGATACTGAATGAAAAAGTGATACTTCTGTTTCTAAGTATGAGGTAGAGCTAGGGCTGCAGCTCAATAGGAAAGCTCTTGCCTTGCACGCACAAAGTGGTAAGTTCTATCACGAGCACCATGAAGAATAAAACAAACCAGACTATACCAGTACAGATCAGATGATACCAGATCAGACCAGCCCAGATGACACCAGACCAGACCAGACCAGGCCAGGCCAGGCCAGACTAGACCAGGTCAGACCAGGCCAGACCAGACCAGGTTAGACCAGGTCAGACCAGGCCAGACCAGACCAGGTTAGACCAGGTCAGACCAGACCAGACCAGACCAGACCAGGCCAGGCCAGGCCAGGCCAGGTTGGGCCAGCTGAGCATAAAGTCTAGCTCTTCTTATTAATAAGAGTATGATCTGAGGTTAGTTTAATCACCTCTCTGAGCCTATTTCTTTATACCTCAAGGAAATGAAAATACTCATCTCTCTCAAATACTGAGAAAATGGAAGGAGATGTTACAATATACCTAGCAGAGTTTATAGCACAAAACAGGTGGTAAAGATATGCTGGGCCTGAACTTGATTGACTGACGAGGTCAAGATGACCCATCTCTGAAAACAAAGGCCATGCAATAGACTGCATGAATGAACTAGGCTGAAAGAAACTCTAGGCTGCTTTTGGACTAAATTCTGTTAGTCATCACTTCATAGGAATAAGAAGAAAATAAGCATTTTCCTAACCCTTGGCTCTGGTATTGGGAAGCAACACAAATGCAAGCTGGCACACGGTGATTGGCATCTGGTCTTAGTGTGAACGCTGGCAAAGGCCGGTTGGGACCACAGAGAACAGAGACATTCACAGCAGCCACAGGGGTAGCCCCAAGGCGACCCTGGCTCATGCCTGCCACAATGCCAAGGGTCCTGACTCTTTTCAGAGAAAGAGCGATTTTATATTTGGTCAGCACATTGAACATTTCTTCAAAAACAAAAAGCACAAGCTAAAACAGTCTTAGTGAAGCTGCTTCAGAATCATATATGGCCAAGTCGGTTAATCTGAGAACTGCTCTAAAATCTTGTGTTTAAAAGGTCAAGGCAGTTTAACCAAATCTAAGCCATCACCAGAAAGCCCTGCCGTAGGGCATACAAAATCGCTGGTGCTCCACAGGTCCCCTCTGCCCATTGAGAGACCCCAGCAGAGAAGGGTAGCAGGGTGAGGCGAGGGCCAGCTCTGTGCAGGAAAGAGGCAAGTGTGGTGAGCTGAGGACAGTGGCTACTACAGAGTCCGAGCGACTGTCACCTCTGACCTGCACATCATGTGTGCAAGACAGATTTTATTTCTCACTCAATGCAAAAAGACAAGACAGAGCTACCATTGTCCAAGACACAGTGGGCCATGGCTGGCACTGGGGTCAGAAGTTCATCGACCCGCTTTGCTCCAAGAATAACCGTCCTCTCACCAAACCATCAGTTTGACCACAAAACCATGAGCACCTATTGAATACACAGGACTTCCCGAAGTCCACAAAATTAGTCTCATTTCTAGAAAATCATGAACTCCTGATGGCACAAACCTGGGGTGCATCACAAGGCACACAAAGCACATGACAAACGAGATGAAGAGAGAGCGAACAGATCAGCAACAGCTCAAGCTGGAAAAAAATAATCTTCATGATTTCTTCTAGAATATTCCCATGGTTATGATTGAGCTAAGGACCTTGTACTTGTCAGGCAGGCACTTGTGCCCCTGAGCTATCTCCCTGGCCCCAAGTATAGCATTTCTTAGATCCTTTCATTCATGTAGGACCTTGGTAATCGGTGCCACACAGCCTATTGGCTAAATGACTATTTAGTCATTGTTTTGCTAGAAAATGACTTTTTCATTTTTTTTTTTTTTTTTTTTTTTTTTTGGTACAGGGGCTCACTACACAGTTCAGCCATATAGTGATCCTCCTGTCTCAGCCTCCCCAGTGCTGGGATTACAGGCACGTGCACAGTGCCCACTTTCAGGGCCTGCATGGTGCACCCAGGATCCAGGGGCCAGAACAGCATGCGGTACCAGGGATCAAACTCTGGGCCTTGTTTGCCAGCCAGACACTTAGACTGCTGAGCTACCTCCCCAGGCCTGACTTTTCTTTACGTGTTCTCAATCAACACAGGACAGCAATGAGACCAGGACTTGAACCCAGGCCAGACTTTCCTCCATTCAGCTCATAAAGGTTTCTGGAAATTTCTTTTAACTCTGAACCTGACACGGGGAGGTTGGACATGCAGAAACACAACCTCTTCCTGCAAGGCTAGAGCATGTCCACTGTCCAGCTCTGCTAGAAAGGTAATTACTCTTTCTTTCTTTCTTTCTTTCTTTCTTTCTTTCTTTTTTTTGAGACAGGGTCTCACTGTGTATTTCAGGCTGGCCTTGAGTTCACTTTTGTAGCCCAGGCTGGTCTCGAACTTGCACTGATCCTCCTGCCTCAGCCTCCCCAATGCTGAGATTACAGGCGTGCGCCACCATGCCTGGCAAGGTAATTACTATTTCTTAAAAATTAAAATTCAGGATGTTACTGAGCTCTTCCAATCAAAGTAAGAAAATAAAGCCAAACAGACCTCTTAAGGCAACCAGTGAGTTGTGAATGAAAGCTAGGAATGCCGCATCTCAGAAACAGTCTGGGCTGATGGTGTTCAAGATGTAACACCTGTCTTATTTTACCTGGCCGACCCCAAACAATTTAATAAACTTTTCCACATTTTCCTATGACAATAGACTTACCAACATGTTTCCAGAGCAAATTTCATGATGCATTGGCTTTTTGCTGAAGTTCCCTCCTGCCTGACTTTTCATGGGCTGAGCACATTTCCTCACTTTGTTCTGCTAGTGCCCTCCTGAGACGCTGCACAGAGGTAAGGGGCTTAGATGAGGCCACCAGATGACCTCATTTCGGGTGATGAGGTCACCTGAAACTTGGTCACCTGATGCCAAGTTTTCCACTGCGCTTCGTGTGTCTCCTGTGAGCTGCTTTGGATCAGAAAAATGTTTTAGTTGAAAAGTTTCCTTAGCTCGTACGAAAAATAGGTCCAAAGCATGTTACAAGTGTGAGGACCAGTTCTGGCTCCCCTGTGTGACAGCCACTGTTGAAATACAGGTGTGGAAGCTGCCCCATGATTTCGCATTTGTCCCTCGAGACCCATTCTCAAAGTTTACGGTCATACACCACAGGCTGTACACCCATGCCATGCGGTTCTCCAACCAAATCCAGAAGCAGTCTTACACAAGTAGAAAAATCAAAGAAAAAGCATTTCCCCAGGTGCTTTGCTAAGTTTTACGTGTGACAACTGAAAGGACACACGTACACTGAACAGCAGTGGCACACCTGCGGCTTTCAGCCCAGCTGGGGACTGGGGACTCAATGCAGGGCCGGTGAATGAGGAGAGACATCCTCAACTCTTCTTTAATTCTGTGACAAGGTCTCCCTACAACACTAACTTGCTAGGCTGGACACAAACTCACGGGGCCTCCTCCTTCAGCCTCCAGAAGCCTAGGGTTACAGGCACGCAACACCTTGTCCAGCCCCGGCAATATGACTCTCTTTCCTAAGCCTAGGTAAAGAGTTGTTTTTATATTATAATGGAAATTAATAGCTACTTCTGAATATTCTCACCCTCAAAGCCAAAACCTGCAGACCATGTAGTCCTGCATATTGAAGGCTAAAAGCGCCATGCAAGCTAATCCTAGCTCGCATTTTAGAATATCTACCTGCCAATTTTTTTTCTAGGAACATGGCTCACTATAATAATAATAATCTTGATTTTCTACTTTAGACACAGTTTTATACGATGTCTGGAGCAAATGCTAATAGTTCAACTGGCCACACTTGAAAGGAAAAGACAGGTGACAGCTTTCATTAGCAGACACCTCCGAAGGGTTATTAGACAACATAACTAATAGAAGTGCAACACCTGCCTGGCTCAGACGTGGAGGGCTGGATGCTAGGTGAATTTCCTTTCTCTACTGGTAGTCACAGATTTCTTAAAAACACCTAGAATAGAGTTCGATGCATAATAAATTTCAATTTATATAAAACCCTAGGGAAATATGTGAGGCACAAGAAAAGTCCTTTTCCAGATCAAGAAGTTTCTAATTTGCAGGAAAAGATGACACCTATGCTTTTTAAAGCCCCGTTTTCAAAGTGTATGGTCACATACAACAGTTTCTACACCCGTACCGTGTGGTTATCCAACCAAATCGGGAAAAAGTCTTACACAAGTAGAAAAATCTTAGAAAACAGACAAGAAGCAGCGGGGAAGGAGGATAGCACTGTTGGGGCTGAATATTAAACCTTTGATATCAAAGAATCATTCAGATTTGGTTAGCTGCAAAGCAAGGAAATTGAAATGAAAAGCAAAGTATTTGTAAAACCTGCACTAAGATGAGACAGGCAACTTCAAATGCAGTCTTAGAACGGTGGGGAAGCTTACGCCCAGATAGAAGGAGAAAGCACCATGATAGTTCTAAATTCCAATAAAAGCACCCAGGGCACAATGCTATTTTGAGACAATTTACTGAAGGGGGGGCAAGATGACGCAAGATGAAATGCAAGCTTGTTTTTCCTTTTCCTTTACGGCTTAAAAGCTTCTGGGCTGTACCAGTGATCTGTCAGAAAGGGTGAAAAATTGTGCCTAATAGATAATTTGAAGACTTTGCTCAGAAGATGTTAATAAATACAGTGGAGCTGGGATGGGACAAGGTGCCAGCTGCTCGGCGAGCACAGTGTCTTCCCTTTGCCGTCACCTGCTATAAATCTAAAAACGTCATCACTCTGCGTGTTTCTTGCCTCCAAAACAAGCAAAAAGCTATGAAAATGTTCCAAGTTTTAAGGGCTCGAAGAAAAGAACGGAGCACTCGTCCAGGGTGACGGCTTCACTTGCCCCTACCCAAGGCAGCGCGCCTCTTCATTTTTAAACATTTTGTGCTGGATAATGGAAATATGATCAGCCCTCAGCCCTCACACAGCGCTGCCAGGGGCTTCAAAGACTCCAGGTCTGATAATCACTGTGGGGAGACTGCCTGGCCCAAAATCTGGGTGTCATTCGCAAGAGGTTCTCAATTGGAAACAGCCAGCGTGTCAAGAGCCCAGTGGACTGTCCAGGAGCAGCTCAAAAGACAAGAGCCAGACTGCCACATCAGCGAGACGAGGGTAAGAGGGACAGAGCAGGTGACTCTCATGTGAAAGGGGATGGGCAAAGCAGTCGCTCACCAAGGCGAGGTCCTCTGCCAGGCTGTGTCTTCCCAGGAGAGGCTACAGTGATGGAATACCTCAGTAGTGTTTTTATAGACGCTGCCTGTCATCTGAGTGACAAAGGCCAATGATGCCCTGTGTTTAGAGAACATGACGTTCATTTTCATTCACGGCACCCTGACAGAAGTCTTGAAGGAAAGCTTCATCCACGTGGTCAATGGCTTAGAGGACTAAGAGCATTTTGCAAGTGTTCCTCACTTGTCTCAACTTCAGGAGTCGTCTTGCTTGCATGCCAGCTGATTCCACAGTGTGGCTTTTATGAGGAGAGGTTTTCATAGTTATTGTTTCTGATAAGAATTGCGGAAGATAATCCTTATTATCGCTTCTGCTATATGATTTCTTTGCATATGTCAGCTATAAGTAATAGAGCTTTCTCCTCATCTAGAAGGTGACACTTTGAGGCACAGTCCAGGATTCCTGCAGCGGCAAGAACCAGCAGGCAACTGGTCATCCCTTTTGCAGAGCTGACTCTGATAAAAATAAAGACACAGTTGGACTTAAATAGCTGCAATAGAAATCACCTCTACAACCTACAAATCTAGCCCCCATCTGGAATGTGCGGCTCCATCTTGGGTTGTGTGTGTGTGTGTGTATGTGTGTGTCTCTGTCTGCGTGTGCATGCACACGTGCTCGTATGTATACGTTGGGGTTGCTGTGACTCTTTTCTGCTTTTACTTATTTCATGCACAGTAAACTATGATGACAGCTACAGCTCGTTTTGGTCAGAGCCAAGTGTCAAGGTCACAAATGAAGATAGTAAAATGTGGTGGTTTCTCAAGAAGATAAACTCTATAAATAGACCTTTCACTCTGCATCTCACCTCTGAAGCAGAATCATGTGCAATCTACCTATATTGCTTAGCCTGTTCTCTTAAAAATGACAGCAATGCTCTCTACAAGGGCCTTCAACAAAATTCCCTAGATGGGGCATGTAAACCGTGGTCAGAGCATAGCAAGGGTTAAAAGAGTGTAGGTGTTACTAAAAAAATTCTGAGACATACATACTTTACACAAAGCCCCTCCTTGAATTTGTAGTATATAAATATGTAAAATGCATAATTTAAAAAAAATAGTTTAGGGGCTGGCCAGATAGCTTAGCAGATTAAAGTGCCTGCTTAGGCTGACTCAGGGACTGAGGTGCCATCCCAGAATGCACTGCTGACCCCGCCCCTGGTGTGTGCTAAGACAGTGACTGAGACTGGGAGTGGTGGCATGCCTGTAATCCCAGAGCTTGGGAGGCTGAGAACAGGAGGATCACTAGGAGTCTGATTTGGGTAGTGAGACCCTGTAGACCGTGTACTAAATATATTAAATAATAATAATAATAAAGTTTAGGGCTCATGTGAAGAATAATAGGAGAAAACATGGCCTTGGAACCAAAGCGCTGATCAAAATGAAACCCTACACGCAGGTCCCAGCCTTCAGAGCCGCGCATCACCTGGAGTCGGCCCAGCTCTGTTCCCGCCAGCCTCTGGGCAAGGACAGTGAGGCCCAAACCTTCCCTCGCTGGAGGCTTCTGGGATGTGTGCTTGTGGTGGGCAGGGCGTGTGCATGGGCAGGTATGCGGACGCCTATCCCTGCTACTCTGTGACATCCACAGAGAAACTGCAGCATCGGTCGAGCAGAGACAGGGCGTCCATCAAAAGCACACGGAGCGGAACGCTTTCTGTCCATCTGCTGCTTGCGAAGCTGAGAAGCTGGGCTTTGCTGTGCGGATCACACTTCCAAATGAGAAATGAACAAACTGGGATGCGTTGGGGGGTGACAGACAGGGCTGGGGAAGGAACGCAGCTCTTGCAAATGTACAGTGGCTACAGGAAGTGCGGGCGCAGGGCCTGGTGCGGGGGTGGCGGGGGGGCCCGGACGTGGCACATGGCAGCTGTCTCCAAACCAAGGAACGCACTGTGTGGGAAGGAGAGGGTGGGTGTTCTGTAAACCACCAAGGAATGGGATGAGGAGCCGTAAGGGGGAAGCGAAATCATGGTTTGTTCAGCGCTACTCTTCGGAAGTACCAACGAGGCAGCGGGTTTCTGCTCACTGATTTTGCTACGCAGTGCGTCTCCTGCTCTCCTGATGTTCCTCCACTGATCTGGGCACCTGTCAAACGACACTCAACACAACAAACAGAGTTGCCATGGCCAAACGAGTAACAGCCTTCAAGTCCTAGCAGTTCTACTGGTCACGTAAACTCAAGGTGACATTTCGCAGCTTTATTTTACAGCTAGGTACACACAAGTGCGTAAAGGTCAACTAAAAGCCAAAAGCTGGAGCAGATGCACTCCTGGAAGACACAGGAAATAGTATCCACTTGGTACATTCCCACGGGCTGGAACGCAGACCTGAGGGTGGGAAGTGGGGCTCCTTATTGAGGTCCTGGCTTGGGGAAATGGGGCTCCTTCTTGAGGTCAGGGCACAAGCCATGGGTGGTAGGCTGAGAGGGGACAGATCTGGGTCTCCCGAGCAGACTCCGGGTCAGCTCTGAGTTGCATGTGGGAGACAGACAGTTAATATCAGAACTGAATCAGAATCAGTATTTGAAATTCCACATTTTAGAGCAAAAGGCACCCCATTCTGCAGACTACACACTATCTCCTGGGGCATTTAAAATATGTAGTGTCAGCAAGTCCAGGACACACAGAGACAGACAGACAGACACACACACACACACACACACACACACACAGTATATGCACATACAGAAATTAATGCAATGAGCAACAGGCTTCAGTACAATCCCTCTCATTCTTGCAAGGATGTAGAACTTAGATGCAGTCCCCGCTCTGCCAAGAATCTAAGCACCCAGCAGAACAAGCTAAATGTTCTCACAAAGCAAGGCCGTTGCAACTCATCTTTGAGCCCATGAAATATTCAGGCACAAAAACACAGGTGCAAGCGTGAAAGAGACAGGCCCGATCAATGCCCAGGAGGCTTCCTCGCAGAGAGCAGGGTTGCTTTCCCTGGGCTTGATGGCACAGACATCGAAGGGGGTGAATCTCTGCAGTGGAGATTATTTTCAAACTAGCTCATCTAATGATTATATGTTTGATAAAAATGTCAAAGACTGCTATCATTGAGGAGACCAGGGAGAAATCAATTAGATGATCTTGTCATTGCCTACGGTACTCATGAGATCAAGTTCAAAACACACGCGGAAACAATGCGAGTAGAGCAACACCTGGATGGGACAGCTTGGTGGTAGCACACGTGCCCAGTGGGCATGAGGCCCTGGACTCAGTGCCCAGCACTACTACGACACAAAAGCAGCAAACTCAGCAGCTTAACACGCGCGATCTTTCCCCGCATCAATGCAAACCTATTTTAATGATCTTAGGCGAACTGACCAAAAGTTTACTGCATCCAAGCAAACTCAAAGGAGTGACAGGGTAGCCATCGGTTGCTGAATGGAAAGCAGCATTGGTGACCAACATCGCCACTACGAGTTACACTTGCTGGAAGCGAGGCACCATGTCTGCTCTGTGTAGCGCCTCATTTTCTCCAGAGTTATGAGCCATTATGGTAGCTCATTCATTTCATGACCACCAAGTCCAAGCACAAAAGAAAGTCTGTCCTCAAGGACGCAGCTTGTACTGTGAAAGACATAGCCTTATTGCCTGGAAGCACTATAATTGGCAACCAAGTTTTTAGCTCTAATTGTAACAGAATTTCTGTTATTGATTTTTTTCTTTTTTAAAAACATGAAGTTGGAGAAAGATCAAGCTATTCCATGTAGACCAGGGCACCATAATTTCCTCTGTCTTACACCTTCCGTTTTATATGTTTATGCTTCCGGGACCCCAATTATGTGAGGACCACAGCTTTGCTTGTCTGTCCACAAATTCTCAGCCATATGGGCTTCCTAATTGGCAACCACTCCAGACGGCAAATGTAGCCACTGTGGACGTTTGCTTCGTGAGCTAGAAGTAAAGTCCCCAGCAAGGGCAGCGGGTGCCTTGCGCGCTTCTTGCTGGCCTTCATTAGGGTTAGTCTTCTTATGGGTCACAGAAAGGGAATGGAAGCCTGAAAACAATAATCCTTGTGGGAAAGCCACTGACAATGGAAGAGATGGCAAGAGAGAGACCGTCTTGACTATGTGACCATGGTCTGTGTGTTGATGCATACAAGTTTTGGAGACTAAGAATATGAGTTCGAAACCTGCCTCTCCACCACACTGCGCAACACTGCCAAGTCTCAAGGCGCCTCTCTCTGGTTTCTATTCTTGCAGCTGTAAAGTAAGAATATAACACTGCAATGCTCTTTTGAAGCCTGGCTGTGACCGCATACATGAAATCACGAACGAGTGCCTTTCCTCCTAAGGACTCTGCAAATGACAGTATTAGATGGTTTTCCAGTGACCCTTTCAAGGCGAGTGCCAAAGGCAATTGGTCAGCTCATGCAGTGAAGCTTATAATATATTTAAGTATTCATATTCTCCTACATTTTCCTCTTAGCTAAGATGCCCCAGGCGCCAGAAATAATCACACTATTTGTGATCCTGTGTTTAAGCAACAGAAATGAAATGGAATTTTATGGTCTGCTGTGTCCAACACGGCTGCCCATAGTGGGATAA
The DNA here is from genome assembly GCA_004027025.1 of Myocastor coypus. NCBI lineage: Eukaryota > Metazoa > Chordata > Mammalia > Rodentia > Myocastoridae > Myocastor > Myocastor coypus. The sequence goes on from PVJA010009798.1 coordinate 47,401, forward strand.
TTCTACCCTGCGCCGTGTGACAAGAATCGACGCAGGAGCCAAGCGTCAGAGGCAGCTCTCAGGTCTGTCAGCTTGCAGATGTTAACCCCACCCCCGCAGACCGCAGGATGCACACCCCTACTAGCGACTTTTTTTGTGTGTGGCCAGCTCAGTCTACCCTGGGGGCAGAGCTGGCATGGCATGTGGTGCCGGGGATTGCACCACGGTCCTGCCCTTGCCTGAGCTTGCCAAAGCTTGCCTAAGCAGGTGCCTTAGACTGCTAAGATATCTAGCTAGCTCACCAGAAGATATTTAGTTGAACTCTAGACTAAATGGGATCTTATTCACTTGAAAAAAGCAAACAGACGGTGGTAAGGGAAAATACAGGTCACATACACTAACATGCTTTATTTAGTTTATTTATTTTTTTCTTTTTATATTTTAGGGAAGGGTCTGCAGGGTGCTCAGGGTCTCACTACAAGATCGGACTCATAGTGATCTGCCTGTTTACAGCCTCTCAAGAGCTGGGATTACAGGTGTGTGCCACCACGGCCAGTCTCACAAACATGTCTTAAATGGCAAACTAGGAAAAAGAAAATAACCAAATAGTGGACAATCGCCATATTTGGAGCACAACAGAAAGGAAGACGACACACAAGAGGAAAACTCACTTCTGCTGCAAAACTTGAGGCCCCCACATCTTCCCCTAGAGTAGGAACAGCAAGCTGTGATCAAAGATGACAGATTACTGTACCATCGAGCCACCCCTCGCAGGGCTGGCCCTTCGTCCATGATAATATGATCATCATCCGTGAGTAATCTACGAACGGCTTTCCTCAAGGCTATATTTCTTTCTTTTCAGAGGGGGGGCTTCCTAGGAGCTGACTTCTGTCAGCTTGACACTACGCAAAGCACTGTAATCAGAGTGCCTCGCAAACTTACTGTGTTCTCTGCACTCGGGGAACAACTCCAGTACAGTCAGAGGAGGGCCAGACATGCCAGAGCTGGTCTTGTCACTGCACAATGGCCCAGGCGTGGCTCTGAAGGCAAGCATGAGCGTCACTGTGGTCACAGTCTAGGAAGATGACAACTCTAAAACAGATATAGATGTTCACTATAGACAGGTGCCCATCTCAGAATCTAAAACAAAATGGAACAGCAGTGCATGTTAACAGATTCTACTTGTCAATATCTTCAAAGAATGAATTTTGGGAAAAGGTTTAATCATTTAAGCCATAAGATTACAATTATTTTGATAATGTTGGGTAAACACAGCTCCACTCAACAGATGTTTGTTGAGTACTCAGTACCTAAAGGACTGCGTATGAACAGCATACAGCAATGGTGGAGTGAGGGTTCCTCTCTCAGAGACGTCAGATTCATGAGGAAGAAGGAGTGCAGAGAAACAATTCAAAAGCAGCTAAGAAGTAGACAAGGGCAGCGTGGAGCTGGCCACAATGAGGAATGAACCTTTCATCAGTGATGCTACCCATTAGCACGAGTTCCACATCATGATTGCATCCTGGAGCCTTCCAGAAACCTCAAGATCTTTCCAGGCACAGGGAACAGTGAACAGAAAGAGACCGGTGCAAGTGCTTGTGTGCGTCTGGGGCATGGGGATGCGAAGTAGCGCGCAGAGAGCAAGCTGAGGAGGCCAGTGGGGTCCACGCCTCATCTCCCACTGGGCAGATGGGAGTTCAGGCCCCTTTTCACCCATGAATTACAAGCCACACCGCCTCCTCCGGCATCCTCTTTGGCAGTGGTTCTGTGATACAATCACTGGCATCATTTCTTTGACTGTAATTGCTTCAGAAACACCCAGGGATGAGACTCACTGTGATGCCTAGTTCTACGAAAAAAAAAAACCAAAACCAAACAAACAAGCAAAAATACTGCAGGCCACTATATACTCAGGGCCTTGAGGCCTTGCGGTTTTCATGAATCTTCTCAGCATTCTGTCTTTACCACCCTGGAATTTGCCTGTAATCATCTGAAAAACAACCATTGCTCACAGCATGTCAAGAGAACAAGGTCACATGTCAGAGCCTGTCCTACACACTGGAAAGGAACTTGTGGGACTGGTCTTGTACTGTGAGTTCCTGGAAGGTCATTGATATTCTTCCACTGGATAATGTGAGCACTGACTTTCCAGGAGCCCTACCTCAAAAACACCCTGGAAGGTAATCTCACATGAAATACAGAATTAAAAGAAGCAAAAAACTCTTAGGGCAAATAGAAATCTTTTATGTTCAGATTTTCCTACAAACTTGCATGTCTGAGCCAGGCAAGATGGCTGTTATCATCCCCCCCCCCCCGGCCATTTGTATGTATAGCTGTATTTATAGACACAGTGTAGGTAGCTCCAACTTTATCTTGCTCTATAAATACTTATGCACCCAATTGTTAACCAGATCATGGAGAATTTAAAAGCAATTTGTAGGCGTAAAAAAAATATACCACATTCGTGCTTATTCTATCATTAATTATGTCAACACCCACCACTTGGGGCAAGGCAGGACATTGCTAGTAACTTTAAACCTGGTAGCTCATTACCTATCATTCAGCACCCTTTATTAAGTCTACATGGCTGCTTGTGGCTCTGTATCCATCCAAGACTAGGAGACAAAGAAAATGCAAATCAGGAAGGGAGTACTTGTCAGTATGCAAAGCTTTTTTTTTTTTTTTTAAACAATTTTTTAGTTTATTTTTTTCTTGTTTCAGAACTTTTGTTTGTTTGTTTGTTTATTTTTATGGCTGGCTCAGACTGCCCTCAGGGCAGGGCTGGCACAGCATGTGGTGCCAGGGATCGAACCGCGGTCCCTGCAGCCACCAAAGCTTTCCTAAGCAGGCGCTTTAGACCACTGAGCCATCCCGCTGGGCCCCAGTATGCAAAGCTTTAATGTCATTTAAAGCGAAAAGGAAGTTTGTGGCAAAGAGCAGCTGCAGCCCCGCCTGCCTGTTCTGCAGCCGCCGCAGGACTGGGCCTACAGGTTGACTTCACATGCAAGGCGGTAGTCTTCAGGTATTTCTGAAATAAGTGGGTGGGAGCAGGGGTTCTTAAACACAGTTTTTGTTAATCTCAGGTCACAACTAAAATGAGTTTAAAACCATTGGGGTCCCGAAATTCAAAGGCCCAGTCCAGAAATGGGCATCTGCACACACTCTTCTCAGAGAAAGAAATTCACCCAGCCTGTAAGTCCATGAAGATATGCTCCCCATCGCTAGCCATTCATGAAATGCAAATCAAAACGACACTTAGATACCACCTCACCCCAGTGAGGATGGCTATCATAAAGAAATCAACCAGCAACAAATGCTGGAGAGGCTGTGGGGAAAAAGGAACCCTTCTCCACTGCTGGTGGGAATGCTAACTGGTGCAACCATTATGGAAAGCAGTGTGGAGACTTCTTAGAAAACTAGAACTGCAAATCCCATTCAATCCAGCTATCCCTCAACTGGGAATTTTCCCAGAAGAACTGAAAACATCATATCATAGTGATATCTGTGCACCTATGTTTATAGCTGCACAATCTGTGATAACCAAATCTTGAAAACAACCAAAAATGCCCATCATCTGAAGAATGGTTGAAAAAGATGTGGTATTTACATAAAGTAGAATATTACTCAGCTATAAAGAATGATAAACCAGAAGACTTCCATAGGTAAGTGGATGCGTCTTAAACATATACTCATAAGTGAGGTAAACCAGACCTAAATATGCACATATCATATAGTCTTGCTAGTATAAGGACTCAAAAGAAGAAAGATAGATAGATAGATAGATAAATAAATAAATAAATAAATAAATAAAATTTGGAGGGTTCCAGGAAAAAAAAATGAATTTAAGAATTTAATTCGCTGTTTGGGCCATGAGCCACAACGAAGAGCCATCATCCAAGGGTCAATTCAGCTCCATTAATGGGCTTTTCTCAAAGATGCACATGGCGAGTGAGCCCATGGACCCATAGCGGAGGATTCATTTTACAGTGAAGAAGTTGAGCTGAATTCCAGATGCGGAAAAGAACCTTAGGACCAAACATGGGATATTTTGAAAACTGCTGGATAAAAACAGAACACAGCTAACTAAATCTCCAGTTTGGTCAAAGCAGGGTGACGCTCACCCTTTAACCCTAACTCTTTAGTAAATGAAAAGTTTAGAATGCTCAGTAACATGCTAGCCCTCATCTCCAAAGATAGAGGGAGCCCTTCCAGAGAAGGCCGCAGGCCCCGAGGCTTACCTTTGTCATTTTTATTTTTCTTGAGGGGTGGAGAGTATACTGGGGATTGAACTCAGGACCCTGTACTTGCCAGGCAGGCGCTTATTCTACTGAACTATCTCCCCAGCCCTACTTTTGTTGTTTCAAAAACAATGTCTTCTACTTGTGAAAAATTGACTCGTTAATTTTTTATGAGTATCTGGCAACATTTTAGATCAGGTTAAGTAATAAAAAAGAAATGCTTCCTTTTGTTTATCCCCAATTCTTTCCCTTTTTGTGTTTGTTTTGAGAGGGCATCTCTCTACGCAGTTCAGGCTGGTCTTGTGCCCATTTTAGTAGCCCCCAGGCTGATCACAAACTCATAGTGATCCTCTGGTCTCAGCCTCCTGGGTGCTGGGATTACAGGCATGCACGACTGAGCCCGACTCCAGGGCCAGCATGGTGTGCTCAGGGTGCTGGGTTCTGGACGGCATGTGGGTCTAGGATCCACCTCGGTGCTAATTCCCCAGCCCCCAAGGTTTCTTGTTGTGGGCTGAACATTCTACAGCTGGGGATCGTCCCACTGGGGACAGTGGACACGGAGTGGCATCTCTGGCTCCCCCCCCCCCCCCCCGGTGCCATGTCTCCTGTTACGCTAACCACAGGCGTCTGCAGGTACGACCCACATCGCCCTGGAGAACGCATCTTCCCCCCTCTGTAGTGGCATCTCCTCATAGCTGATAGCTTTACACAAACCTCTCAAAGCCTGCAAGGTGTAAAACCACTTCCAAACTCCTTATCCCCAACATCCTTGCACCTTAAAACTTTTATATTAAAAATAAAAACAGACCTTACAACTCACAACGATTAGTGTCTGCCTGCCAGAAGCCATACTATCACAGAACAATATCCTGTAATGTAAAGGCTCATAAACTCCTAGCATCTTGCTGTACTAAACGCTGACCCCCATCCCTGAAGGATAGGTGAATACATCCCCTGCTTACACAATCTGCCAATTGGTGAAATTTGATCTTCCAAATAAAAAGTACGGTTTTTGTTGTTGTTAATTTTTAAACAGGTGGGGAGGCAAAATAATTTGGATTTGAAAAATGTGATTGAGTTTCATTATAGATTCCTTTGACAAGGGAAACTGCAGAGGGCTAAGGTGTGGGTGAGCAACAGGAATACTTGCTTAGCTGGGTACTTAGTGGGCTCCTGCGGGTGGGCAGCGCTGCCTTATTCTATGGCTGAGAGCAGGCAGGCCCCTCAGGTGGGCGCATTCCTCAGTAGAGGAACGGAGAAGGAAATCAAGGCCCCACGTGAGCAGCAGGGGCACGTGGACAGGCAGAGGGAGCTCTGGGGCCACCGGGTGAGCCTTCCCCTCGCTGCCAAATAAAGTCACTTGACCTCTAGCCCTAGACGCTTCCTGGCACAGGATGGATTATGAGCATGCAAACGTCTCCTTCAGATGCAATGGGCAGCCAGAATGGGACACTTGGCCATGGGACCTGCCTGCCCGCAGCCCCTTCTGGAGCACAGGTACCCCACACAGAGAGGGACACTGTGGCCAACTTTACCAAACAATTAGCAAGTCTTTACAGAGCAATTTTATTTCCAGCTTCTATTAAACATTCAACGAGTGTCCTTACAGGAAGACAATCCGATTTATAAACCATGGAAATGACATAACTTTCAAGGAAGCTTCAGTTTTATAAAGCCAGACAATCCTATAGTGCGCTTGAAACCTCACAGTCAAGCCACAGCAAATACCGCCTCAGGCTTATTGTGTCCTGGTCATGCTAAAAAGGCAGCACTTTGCAGACTCCAAGGGTTAGCAGCAAACCACAGTGAGCTTCCAAATGAAATCATGCACTTCCCAGAACCCAGCCAGCTAGGCCGCCTGAAGGGGAGAGGGGGCTTCTGGCCGACACTGGCAGCCACGCTCATCCGGCTTCCACAGCACAGGATATGCTCTAAGTGGCCAGGCAGCGGCGGCCCAGCTGGCAGGGAAAATGTTCAGTAGGCCTCTGTGCATATTTAGCTCACTGCAGCCCAGCTATCAGTGCCATGGCAGGGGACAGTGGAAACTCGGCCTCCGACCACCACTCAAAGGCAACTGTAGGCGTAGGGCTTGTGGCTGCAGCGTGAGACCAAGCGTGTGCCTAGTTAGCTGAGTGCTTATTTCCAGGGGAGCCCTCCATGTTTTGAGCAAAATATACAGCTGGGATCAGGGGAGGAGGAGGAAGAGGAGGAGGAAGAGGAAGAGGAGGAGTTGTCCAGGCTTTAGAAGCCAATATGCCTACCAATGGGAAAGACCAAATGAGCACAAGAAACATAGATGTGGGATTCTGAACTGGAATCTGCTTGCTTCACTGCAAGTTCCCCGGAGACATAAACAGACAGACTCCTGACACCTGACAGTTGCGGACTCCTATGTAGTGGTACATAAAGAACGACAGCGAATTATTTACAAAAGAAAAACAAGAGACACCATGTCCCTCTTACAGATTGCAATAGGGATGGAAAGGACTCGGTTTTCATTCCCAAGAGCTTTGCAGAATGTCCTTGTTCTTTTAATTTTCAGCCTAACACGAATACTGCTAACACTTCCAGGAGGCAAAAAGGCAAAGAGTGGGGCTGGGGACAAAGCTCAGGGGCACAAGCGCATGCCTGGCAAGTGCCAAGGTCCTGAGTTTGGTCCCCAGTTCTGCAAAAAAAGAAAGAAAAAAAAGAAAAAAAAAGGCAATGAGTGAGATAGGTCCTCTGAGCATACCTGAAGTCTGCTCTGAATGCTAGGCACGCCAGCAAGAGCATGCCACAGTTGGGGCCTAATCCCGAAATACCGTGGCACTGCAAAAGCAGCAGCTGGCTGGGCCACCAACCCCTCGGTTGAACCCTGAAGTCTCAGTTTCACCACGAATTTCCTGCAAATGGCCTTGCAGAATCCACTCGACCGGCACTTCTCAAACTTTAACTTATTTGTGAATTTCCCAGGGGTCTAGGCCTCAACGTGCCTCAGGGTCTGCAGTTCGCCCAGTGAGTAGGAGAGGCTCCTGCTGCCGGGACCAGGAGCTCAGCTCCAGGAAACCTCACCCGCAATTGTTCTCTGGCCATTTTGGCAGGGGGTGGGGGTGGGGTGGGGGTTCTTTGCTTTGTCCCATGAGAAGGACCCACTCCGTTGCCCAGGCTGGTCTCAAACTCAGGACCCAAGTGAGATCCTCTTGACTCAGCCTCCCCAGGACCTGGGGCTGTAGGAATGGACCACCATGCCACAGCGTCCTGTTGAGAGACCCTTGGGCCTTTCTGGAGTAGCAACACGCTTGATCCAGGGAGAACTCATGATAAAGCCAAGCCAGGCGCAGCAGGTCGGCCGGCCCTGAGATGCTGGCATGGGGGGTGCAGGTGACCCAGCCGAAAAAGCTGGGGCAGAGGTCAGAAGATTACATTTCGTGGGTCAAATCCACATGTGCGTGGTTATGGTTCAGGTCTAGTTGTCCCCCCAAAGCTTCATGCAGTCGTGGGCGGGGACTTCTATAGATTGAGGCTTAGCTCATGAGTCACTGGGTTTATGTATTTTAGTACTCATCTAGAGTTTGAGGCTTGATCCATGATCCCTGGGATTATGTGTTTTAAGTAATTTGGGATTGTGGGTGTAGCCTAAGGCGGATAGGCTGAGGCGAAGAGCCTGAATGTAATATAAAGAGAGACAGAGAGACAGGCTAGAGCTGCTGCTCTCTGCTCCCTGGTTGGTCCGCTGCCTCTGTCGCCATTGCTGCTGTTCCACCGCCATGAACTGGATGCTCTCTGCCCTGTTCCACTCAGCGTTGGGCCAGCCGAATATGGACTGAAACCTCCAGTAACTGTGAGCTAAATACACCTTTCCTTCCTTCATTTTGGGTGTCAGGTATTTGTCCCAGCAATGTGTAAAAAAGTAGCCAAGACAGGCATTACAGAAATGGTTTTGCTGGAGGATAGCTGTTGTCTATTCCCACACACGGGCAACCGCTTCAAGCCTGTTTGCTGTCTTAGCCGCTTTTGCGGCTCCACGCAACAGCACGCCCTGTGGATCTCTCTAAGCTCCAAAGGTTCAGCAATCTGAACTCAGAGCAGCCCCCATCCAAACGGCCCGTGGCGAGCTCCGGCTGACCCTCGGGCAGTTCCTTTTTTGTAGAATGACCATGTGACACAGGGAAACTGCTTCTTTTTTAATTCTTCTGTGGGCACAGATTTCATGGCTGAGTACCCAACCCCTGGACCTAACTACCCCCCCAAAGGGCTGGCCCCAAATATCATCACAGTAGGTTCTGGGGCTTCAGTACAACACAGGGCAATATTAGCATTCCGTCACAGCTTTTGTTACTGAGTAATGGTAAAGGTGAGTAGCAGCAGCCCAGGCTGTATAGCCCTTGGAGTGCAAAGTACTTACCACCTGTCCCTTCGCTGAAAAGCTGTATAGGCTCCCGACTGGAGCATGTCCCTCCCCACCCGTGTGCCCCACCCTGTCTTGTGTGTCCCTCTGCAGAGTGTCTGGCATAGAGCACCATTTCCTTCCCTGTTGGACAGTCAATGCCTCAGCTGCGCTGCTGGGGATGCTGTCACTCCTCAGCACAGGCACGGGCACAGAGGAGACACTCAGTAACCTACGAAGACAGCAGTGAGGCCGGCGCTGGTATGAAGATGTACTCAGGTTTCTGCTCCCTTCTTCGGCTCGTCAGCAGAATGAATCCGAAGTGACAGCTCTTAATATAACCTCTGCTAATAATAACAGCCCGCTTTTTAATCCTCCACGCACTCGATTTCCTTCCTCCGACTCTTCTTCCAGGCAGGACGGAATGGAATCTCTAAATTTGGCCCTGCCACATCCAGAAGCAGTTGACCTTGCGGCCTGGAAGTGCGGGTCAGCGTCTGCATGCGCGCTGGGCCCGACTGGTGTCCAGCCAACCTGCGCGCACAACAGCAGGCAGCCGTCTGCGAGGCCGAGGGGAAGGAAGCGTCGGCTAGGAGTACAGGAAGAGGAGGAAAGCGAGTAGGAGATGGAGGGCAGGGAGAGCCCCGACCCTGCACGTGTAAGAACTTGCAGGCAGAGCTCAGAGAGCCCTGGAAATGTCTTCAAAGTTGTCTTGTGTGTAATGCCATGATAAGAAGGAATACCGGGTAGTTATTCTCAAAGTAGCAGTTGGTACGCTGCCTTGACTAAGCAGTTCAGTGCTGGATGGCCAGAGAAGCCCAAGCGCTGTGGTAATAACCAGCTGGACACCACTTGGGGAGCTGGGGAGTCACCCAGCCTTTCCGAGCCTCTGTTTCCCAACTCACCCCGTGGGCATGCTACGGATCATACTTCCCTGGCCCTATGAACCAACACCGATCTTTTATAAAGGGATGAGGTTTGGAGTGGGGGAGGGTCCGTGATTTTGCAGGCTGGAGTTCAAGACTCAGCAGCCACCTGTAGCAAGAGCCTGATGTATGTTAGCTCAAGGTAGAACAGAGAAGCAAGCAGGTGAGCAGGCCCTTTCCTCGGGTCCCGACTTCCAATGCTTCCACAGTGGACCTGATCCTTGTGCAAGTTTTAGTGGGGAAAACCACGTTCGGATCATGTCATTCCCCACACGGGTTTTGTGGTGCATGCGAATTAGATGGAACCAGGGTGGTGGGACTGTTCCTCAAATGCAAGGGCCTCCTCCACCTCCCCTCTCCCCTTTTCCCTTTCCTCTGTCTCCTCTTTCTTCCCACCCTCCACCATTTCTTCTCCAACTGCATCTCTGCCTTTCCTCTATAGTCTGTATGTAGCCCATTTTTCTATGCCCAGCAGGATGTTACAAGCAACGTAAACACCGATCAATTCACAACCTATTGCAGTTTTAATAGGCAAACTCTGCTTTTGAGAAAATCCTGGCAATTTCTAGTGGCAAATAAAGAGATACGTCAAAGTGGCAAGGATCAGATATCTTTAAGCCTACTCTCTAATATATATATATTTGCTGCAGGGTCTCACTATACAGCTCAGACTCACAGCGATCCTCCTGTATCAGCCTCCCAGTGCTGGGATAACTGAGGTGCGCCAACACACCTGGTTTCTGGGCCAGCATGGCATGTGGTACTGGGGATCAAGCCCAGGTCCTTGCACTTGCCACACAGGCACTTAGGCCTCTGAGCCGTTAAGCCCCAGCCTATAGGTCTATTCTTAACACTCTTCCAAGTGGGCATGTTGGCCACTCAGCGCAGGGGGCTACCTGTATGCCTCTAGCACCACGACTCTTTCTGCAAGGTGTAGGGAAAACAAGCACAAATGGAGAACTCAAGTTATGGTAGAGACTGAGCTGACAGGTCGGCAATAATTAACAAACCTGAATTCATACGTGTACCAAGCTCTAGGCAGCCGGGAAAGAAGAAGGGTTAGAGTCCCTTTCTAGTAGCAAGGGCAAGACAATGAACAGTGGGATAATTTTTATGGAGAAAATGAAAGGAAATAGGGAAAGGGAGAGAGAGTGATAGAAATGGCAAGCGCTAGCTGGCAGGCTGTGCTGAGAAGATGCAGTCTGCACAGAGAAGTGCGCTGAGCGGAAAGCAGGTTACACAGGGGCCTGAGTGGGGAGGCTGGACAGCATAGCCCTTGGAGCAGACGCTGCAGCGTCAGGGCGGACCCCAAAGAAGGCTCTTTCCAGGCTGCACACCCAGATGCACTCTCAGGAGGCAAACATGAATGAATAAGGAGAATATAAATCGTCTGTGCTAGTTACTCTTAGTCTACAGAAAAGAAAGTTCTGTGCTATGAGGTTTGTTGTTTCCTTGTTGGTGAGAATCTTTACATCTCTGAGCAACCACTTAGAAGTTGACACGCACTGTACTAACTGTGGTTGCTCCCTTCTTACTCTGTTACGAGATCTTGCTTTATAAAATAAAGCACAGAGTTTTATAATGCTGCCGAGCAAGGCTAACAGTCTGCTACCCACTCCGGTCCAGATGCCCCTTCCCAAGGAACCTCTGGGCAGCCGCTGTTACACTGCAGAGACATTCACAGTGCTTCATCATTTTGACTTCAGCTACTTCCCCTGCATGAAGATATACTAATCCTAATGGGTAAATTAAAAGAAAGGAAAATATTCCACTTACAGAGACATAAAGCATCTATAACAAGTCAAGACTGTGACATCCACTGAAAGAAAAAATATTTTGTATCTAAAGAGGTTTACAACCAAACTAAAAAGTCCAAAGCAAAGCATACCGCTTCCCCGAATGCAAGATACTAGCTTGCATTTCGCCATCACTCAACGTGTATTAAAGTGCTTAAAGTGCTGTCAGTTATTTAGGGAAGCGTAAAAAATGTATATTTAAAAAATGCTAAAATAGGGGCTGGGGAAACAGCTCAGTAGAATAAAGCGCAAGGGCCTGAGCTCAATCCCTGGCTCTGAGGAAAAAAAAAAAAAAAAAAAAGCTAAAATATGTCTTATCCAGGGGCACATGGAGTATATTTCAGGATCTTTCAATTTTGCTGGGTATCAAAAACTCTTCTAAAAAATACACTCATCGAATTCTTTCCCTTTCATAGTTTCTATTATGCCTTTCAGACATTATTTACTCTTTGAGGAAGGAAAAGCTGAGAAGAGGAAAAGGACAAAAGAAAGAAGCGAAAAAGATGATTTATGGATACATGCAGGCCGGCTTGGATAATGGTGCTGCTGATTTCCGCTGGTCTAGTGAAAGGAGCAGTTAATACTTAATTTCTTTTCTCCCTTTCAATTGACAATTTTTTAAAAATCAATTTTGCATGTTTATAACTGGTAACCTAAACAACTAATCTGAAGATAACTAATTTGAAGATACAGTACAGCAACCATTGTCAAATTCCTAATGTTTTGCTGAGTGAAATTCTGTATTGCTTCTCTCTTTTTTTTTTTTTT
>PVJA010009799.1:0-11349 GCA_004027025.1 Myocastor coypus
GAGGACAATATGCAATATGTCAACTTTCAAAGAAAAGAAAGGGGAAAAGAAAAAAAAAAAAAGTAATGTGGATTTAGAAAGGTTAATGTTTAATTGTTTGATCAATCTTATATACCTATATGTATTAATCTAAACTGATCTGATGATGAAAATATGTAATATAACCATTGTTAAATTTAAACAATAAAAAATTGAAAAAAAAGAAAAAAAAGAAAAAAATATATTTTCTCTAAAGTTTCAATTTATTTATCTGTTTAGTTTATATGAATTAAAAATTATTGCAGTCTCAGCAGCTGTGAGCAGTTATGTACACGTGCCTAATGTATTAAATTCAATGCTGTAAAATAATAGCTTTATTGAGAATAAAACAAGGCATTTCAAACACAGAGGGATCAATTACTTATAATTGTATCTCACAATTTGAAGAAACCATAGCATCAGAAGCAGAGCAGTAATGAGGCTTTTTTTTTTTTTTTTTTTTTTTGTTTTGTTTTGCAATGAGGCTTTGGAAATATAGAATTTGAGCTTAATTCATTGGTTGTGCCTTTTACTAATTGTATAATTTTAAGTTGGGAAGGTCCATATCTGCTTCTAATTTTCTCTCCTGTGAAGATGGGGATTAAAAATAGTAGCTACTTGAGAAGACTGAATAAGATGTAAATAGGGTAAGACTTTAATACATGATACCTGACCTATACTGAATGCCAAATGATGCCACCAAACTCCCAGCCCCTGCTCCTGCTTGCAGGTGCTTTAATCAGCTGAGCTATTTGGCTGGCCCTGCCGTCAATCATTAACTACTATTTCTTTGTTACTCTGAGTGACTCACTGTACCAGATATGGCTCTCGTCTCCCAAGTGCATCATTCTCTTTTTCTTGCTGGGATGCTGGAGCTAGCACTTGAAAAAGCACAGTTTTGACTGGTGGATCCGGCCAATGGAGGCCCTCAGGGATAGGTTATAAGACTACAGAAAAGGAAGAGCTAGCTTCTTCTTGTTTGTTATGGTTTATGTCTAGTTGTCCCCCTAAAAGCCTCATGCAATCATGGGGCAGGGACTTCTAGAGTTTGAGACTTGATCTGTGATCCCTGAGATTACAGGTTTTAGTACGATGGGATTATGGGTCTAAGTATTCTGGGATTATGGGTGTAGCCTAAAATGGAGGTTGAGGTGGAGAGGCTGAATGTAATATAAAGAGAGACAGAGAGACAGACTAAAGTTGTTGCTGTTGCTCTCTGCTGCCCTGTTTGGTTGGCTACCTCTGCCACCATTTGTTGCTGTTCCACCGCGATGAACTGGATGCTCTCTGCCTTGTTTGTGGTCCACTCAGCCTTGGGCAAGCCGAATATGGACTGAAACCTCCATGAACTGTGAGCTAAATAAACCTTTCCTTCCTTCATTTTGAGTGTTGGGTATTTGTCCTAGCAACGAATGAAAAGTAAGTAATGTACTGTTTTTGTTCTTTGTTTCTTGAGAATTTTCTGTCTGTTTCAGGTTCCTTTAAGCTTTATCCTAGCAGTCCTCCTTCCTTCATCCTTTGTGGGAATAACTAAATGTAGTGCAGTTTTCTTGGAACCAGGTAATCAGAGAATTTCACCACCAAACCACTAGTTTGGGGAGGTTTGGTGCCATATTCCTTGGGATCCCTGCTTGGAACTCAGAAAAGTCATTAGCAACTGAGCAGCACCTTTGTCTTGGATGTCTGAGCTTCAGATTTATAGGACTACCCTCTTAAGCGCTAATTATTGCTATTTCCAGTCTCTTACTGTTATCCTGTGTATAGTAACTGGTTTAAGAATTCGCTATCTTCATTAACATGCAGCTACCTAATTAACAACTGTGGACTCAGTTAACAATTCTGGGGGCTGGAGAGATAGCTCTGTGGCACAAGTGCCTGCCTGGCAAGTACAAGGTCTTGAGTTTGAACCCTAGTCCCCCCCCCAAAAAAAAATTCTTCGCACTGCATTTTCTTTCTTCAAATAACTGAGTAGCCCTTGCTAATATATTTACTTTTTGACAGTTTATTTAATCATCCTGGCAGCCTAGAAAGATCTTATTTTAGAGATAGTTTTCTCTTAGTGACCTACCACACACAATGGCCTTTTGAATGACAGAAAAAAAATTTTCTACATAAGCCTAATGCATGTTGCCATGTTTCAAAATACATTATGGGTTTCAGTGTCCTTGAGTGACACCACAATGTCACAGCACTAAGTGGAACAAGGGATGCAGTATGTGCAGCAGCCAGTAGGAAATGGCATGAAGACACAGGTGGAAATGAAATGATTGATTTTCTGCTTGACACAACCTGTCATGATGGAACACTATTGTGTAATGTATTCATAAAATTTTAATAAAATTTGGTGTACCATTCTTCACCTTTCTGCTAAATTTTTAATAAGATAAAAATATGTGAATTTACCAACTCTAATCTTTTTTTTTTTTTTTTTTTTTTTCAGTTGCACTCAGGACCTTCTGCTGGCCAGGCTGACACTGTGCAGCTTAACTATATTGCTGGCCTTAAAAATTGCTATCAACAATTATTAGAATAGAAAGATAGTAGACAAACTATAAGTCAGTGCAGCCACAATAAAGAAAATGTGAAATAGATATTGTCTTTAAAGAGATAATGGGTAGCATTTCTTGACTATAATCTCAGCCTGGCAGTTCTTGATAGTGTCTATGAATAATTTCACTCAGTGTTCCAGAAAACTCAGGGCAATAAGTTGTAGTATTCCTAGCATGCACATAGGCGAAAAAACTAATGATAAGTGTTAAGTGACCTTCAATGATCCTATATTATACTATTGCCAATTAGCTAGTTATTGGTGAAGCTGGCACTCACCAAGATAGTCTGGGCTCTCCAGCTCTGTATTTCCCTTATGATGATCATTCCTTTCCTTCTGTTAGGTAGGTCACAAGGAAGTCATTAGCTCTTCAAGTAGGGAAGTCTGCTGTAATGAGGTATCCAGGGGTGCCATCTGATCACTCCTCTCTTCCGGTTACCATTTTTATTTCTAGGTCTAGACAGGCACTGCACCACACAAAGAGTTTGTTTGCAAGAGCTGTTTAATTCTTGTTGTAAGGTTAGCACAGGAGGTAGCAGATGATCAATGTTCCCCGTGTCCATGCAAACCAAGAGCTGGTTAGAAACTTGGAGGAATTAAACCTCCCTTGCATACAAACTCTTTGAATTGGTTCAGATCACTTATTTTCAATGATGTGGACACATCAGAAATAACTTGGATTTTTTTTAAAACATAGACAAACATATGTCCTAAAATTTTGAACTAAGAGGTCTAGAGTGTCATTATGTTTTCTGAAGAAACTAATTAGATTGAGGAATTGATAAAGGATCTTTAGAGGAGGTGTAGATGCCAGTCTGAATTTCAGAATTGTATCATGTGCCTGATGATTATTAAAGAGTGAAATTTGGTTTAGGTAATGAAGACAGAAACTTAACATCTACCTATGTTTTAGAAGGTGATTTAACTCATAGACTGAATTAGCTATTCAAGTAACTTGTTTGCTGGCAAATGGAATATCTTGTTGCTATAGAATAAGAACTTTTTCCTACTACCCAATTACAAAATATCAACAAAACAACAGGATCCCTTTACCAATATTATAGAACAAGGCAAAGAAAAAAGTCATATTATGAAAATGAGCTACTTGAGAAGCCAAAAGAAAATTGGAAAATAAAAACCTAGAATTTAAAACCAAGCAAGATAATTTGACGTTTATGAAACCTAAAAATTCACAAGAACATCATATTGAGATGTATAATAACAGAATGGAATGAGAAAGAATAGTGTTATTTGGAAAGAAATAGAGAAAATAAAAATCCAAAGATAGATTTCAAACTATGCTTTGGCAGCACAAAAGGCATGATACATTTTGCAGAACACTGAGTTAGTGAAGTGGGAGACAAAGTCTAGAAAATATTCTAGAACATGGTACAAAAAGGTTGAGTTACAAATAATGAGAATGATGATGTTCTATGTTTTCACCAGTGGCCAGTTCCTGTCATGTGCCCATTGTCCTGAGTAATTATTGTATCCATGATGCTATCCCCTCTCTTTCAAAATTTTCCTGGTTTGGCTACAGTCAATCACCTAGATGTGCTGGGCAAAGACGGAAACATCAGTCTAAGAATTGCAGTGTAGGGGCCCAGCGGGATGGCTCAGTGGTCTAAAGCGCCTGCTTGGGAAAGCTTGGGCGGCTTCAGGGACCGTGGTTCGATCCCCAGCACTACATGCTGCACCAGCCCTGCCTTCAGGGTGGGCTGAGTCAGCCATAAAAATGAGTGAATAAACAAACAAAAGTTCTGAAACAAGAAAATAAATTAATTAACTAATTAAAAAAAAGAATTGCAGTGTAACTAAGAGAAAACCCACAATAAAAGCTAAAGCACTAGTTGAAGGGGTATCTGAAGAAAAAATTTCTAGCATTTAAAAATTTCAATTTGATGCACACATCATTCTTGACAGAGTCAATAAAAATGAACTATACCTAAACATATCTCGTAAAGCATTTTAATAAAAAAATCTGTCAGGCATTTAGGGAGAAAGAAAATTAATAAAAAGGTAACCTTCAAAAATAAATATGAATACAATGTCTTCTCATCTCTGCTCCATTAAATGCCCCAAATGGTAAAATGATGTCTAAATGAGTTTGGAAAATAATTTTATGCTGTATAAGTTTGCTTTTATTTGTAAGAAAAATAACAAAGACATGATGGGAGACATAAGGATGTAGAAAATATGCCATTGATAAACCTCATATCAAAAGAACCTTTGGGAGTACTCAGATTAAATAATGTTTATTTCCCTCTGCCTGGAATCTATGTTAGAGGGCTAATATACAAAGTGAACAAAATGTCTGTGAACAAAAACCTTCATTGTGAGGGGCCTGGCAGGATGGCTCAGTGGTCTAAAGCGCCTGCTTAGGAAAGTGGGCAGCTGCAGGGACCACCATTCGATCCCTGGCATCAACAGCCCTGCCGTGAGGGCAGGTTGAGCTGGCCATTAAAAAAAAAAAAAACCCTTCGCTGTGAAATATTTTATGAAAAAATAGTAAAAACAATTAATATTACCATACCAGGCATGGCTAATAGCCTGGCACACTATGAAGTTAGTCAAATCATGGCCACAGTGAGTTTCCCATGGTGTGGGCAAATGTTATCAATTCCAAATAAAGTGGAAAGATCTGAATAGAAACCCTCCATGCTTAAAGAAAAAGTTTGTATAATGAGTGCTAAGAAAGAATGTCTGAACAAGTTAAGGTGATTGTCTCTGGAGAGTAGGATTTTAAAAGTTTTTAAGCTTTACCACTTTATAGTCAGAAAATAACAGAATAAGTAGAGGAATATGATTCATTTGGAGCCCATGGAGGGTTATAAAAATTTCATGACCCAATGAAGCAAGCAAACCTGAATACAAACTGGATTGTATATTAAAATTTCCTGGAGACCATAATGTTAAGTAGAAGAAATCAGATACAGAAGCTTAAATAGCACATCTTACATGAAACCCAAAATATAAAGAACTAAATGAAAGATAGATATAGAAATTAGGAGCTCAGAGGTAAAGGGAATAAAAAAATGGAAGGAGAGGTGAGGAGAGGGAGGGAGGGATGGGAAAGGAGAGGAGAAGAAGGGTTATTAGATGTGTTACGTGCACGCATACAGGTTCCATGTAAGGCACGTAAACATTATTACTGCAAACATATACCAATAAAAATCATTAATTTATACATTCATTCATTCTTCTAAAGCTCATTGATTCTTGACGTTCATTCACTTATTCAAATATTTCATAAACAGACATTTGAACATTATATGCAAGGCTTATAAGCCCTTAGAAAATTATGGAAAATAAGGTAGAAAATAGCAACCCAATAAAGATAAAAATATTGTAGTTAGACAGACAAAAATTAAAAGGAAATTTATGTCCTGGTGCTAAAATTATTAGTCTTTGAAATTACAAATACATTTACAAACATCACCATTATATTGCTTTTATATTAAACTTCAACTCAGTGTACAATGGAGTATAACAAAGTGAAGATAATATTCCTGGACAACTCTGGCTCAGGAATTTTTCACAATTGTCCATAAGAATTCTGAGAACCACTTGTTTTAGCCATTGTCTTTGCCCAGGATTTCAAGTCACTGAGCAGTTGAGGAAGGGCACCCAGTAGGAGGTTGTACTTGGAAGTGAGGTTGCTTGTGAAGGGCTTGTGTCAATGTCTTGTTAATTATCTCAATATAGAGATGTTTTCAGCAGTTTCTTAGCAAATATGCGTGCATGAATATCAAGGGGCTAGTTAGCTTTTTGCACTGAACTCACTTTTTCTTGGTGGCTGTTGTAGTTCAGTGTAAGGAAACAGGGGCCTAAGGAAAGGGGAAATAAAAGAATTGGTTCTTATTTTATTTTATTCAGTGCTGAGGGTCAAACTCTGACCTTGCATGTTAGGCAAATGCTTGACTATTTAGCAATATTCTTGCTCCTATTTGACTATACACTACATTAAGTGTTCTTGTTAATTTCTTTGATATAAGCTATTGTATTTAACGAATTTCTCAAATAGCAATTAATATATCAAATGCTGAGTAGTCAGTATCATCCTATTATCTCTATTTTTGAGTAATATTTCTAAAATATATAGAACATATTCATTATTTTGTATCTAATCATTTATTATCTGGATTATATTAACTTTATTCTTATAGTGCCTTTCTCTTCTTCCATTCTCTTATTTCCAAGTGAGGGAGTCCAACTCTTTTTCAAAATTCTTTTAAGATATGAGTGATTGAACTCAAAGCCTTCACAAGGAGCTATATCCTCGGCCCTTTCTAATTTTATTTTGTGTTTTTGTTTGTTTTGTTTTGAAGCAGGGTCCCACAAAGTCACTGAATTGCCTAGATGGGAATGAATTTATGATCCTCCTGCCTCACTCTCCAAGAGTACTGGTATTACAGGCACATACCACCATGCCTGGTTCTCCCCCTTCTTATATTATGTAGTTAGCTTAGTTCTTTGTAGCTGTGCTGAAAAATACAGGTCTTGCTATAATTGTAGACCTATGCCATCTCCCAGTGCTTATCTGGCATTGAAGCTTTTCTGGTTAATACTTGTCTGCTATAAAATGCCTTGACATTTCTCAGAAGAGAAGTGTTGAATTGGTGACCCTCAGGCACTAGTATGCCTCCAGTTTGTTTTTGAAAAGTGAGTGAGTTGTCAACATTTGAGGAGATATTTTTCCATTTAGGAAAATACAATCTGGCTTCTTTCAAGAAGTCAGCCTATCTGGCAGTATTCCCTGGGAACAACAGCTGGTCACAGCTGACTGCTAGCTGGCTGGGTTTCAGAAAGGCCGGGCACTCTTCTGCTACCTACAATTTTGCTAGTCCCTGCTGCCTTGCCTGGGGCTGTTTTTCACATTTCCATCACCTTCCTGGTCCCAATAAGGCATCTGAATTTGAGGTATCTGCCCTGGGTCAATAGCTCTCAAACTGTGCTGTGCAGATAAGAATCGCCCAGGGGAGTTTCTTTGTAAAAATGCAGATGTGAGGCAGTAGTATATATTATTAAGTGGAATGTAGTGGGTTTGAGAAGCTATGCTTTAGAAATTATCAAGTATAATTTTATGACAGATGATTCTGTCACATTTCACAAGTTAAATTAGGTGACTCCTAGGATTATGTGGTCTCAAAGATGATATTCAGAATAACCTGAGGATAATTACTTATAAAGTTGCTTGTTTCTTTTGAAGATAGTTTTCTATGCTTTAGCCTCAAGGATGCAGATGAGATGAGCCTAGGAACCTGTAATTTGAAAGATTATTTGGGTACTACAATGTCAGTACACATGGACGGTCACCACTCTTAGAGACCTGAGGATAAATCTTTAGCATCAGACAAGTAGTGACTACAGTGCAAAACCAGAAACAGAACTGGCTAATCTTAGCTAGATCTGAACATTTTTCTGACTTCTTAGGTATTTTTGTTTGACAAGAAGTGATGGGATAAAATCTAATTCTGGGCTTTTTCATTTTCATAAATGATTATTTCCAGTAACTTTCCTTTTAATCCATTTTAACTGTCTCTAATTTTGAAGGTCAAGAATATTTGGCAACACCGGACAGTGAAATTGGCTGAAGGAAAGCAATGAAGGTTGAGGAAATCAGCAGCTGAAAGACACAAGAACAATGCCACTTTGCTGTCATTTATGACTTACAGGAAATTAAAACATGACTTGGGGACAATGAAGGCAGTGTGAAAGTTTAACAGAGTAGTAGAAACAGGTTTTCTGTTTCCCATGAAAGCAGTTTCTCCTAGACCTTACTCTTCTAGTTTGGCTGTACATCACGTACTAAATTCTGGGGATCCTGAACTCTGGCCATGGTGAGTGGGGAACCTCTTTTGTAAGTGCATGCATGCTCTTAACTTCATGTTAAATCACCTTGAGAGATGGTAGGATTTCCACAGTGCTGCTTAGCCTTTTCATGTTGGCAAAAATGGACGTGGACCACATGTTTAGTGTAATCAATAATCACTGATCATCCATCATGAGCCACATACCCCATGAACAGCTTAGAGTTCAGTCACAGACCCTTACATGTTAACAAAGAATTACATTACTTTGGAATCTAGGAAAAGGTATATACAAGCCAGAAAATTCCCGTGGAAGGGAAAGGAACTACAGTAGGGAGAGGGTGGCCAACGTCCCATACACAGAGGAAATGATGCCTGAGCAAGGGTTGGAGGGTTGAATAGAAATTTTAAGCAGACCTGTGGGGAGACTGTGTGCCACACCTTGGGACAGCACTGCGTACTTAGGCATTGCTGAAGAACTGAATGCAAAGAGTGAGGGTTAGTATCAAGAAGAAGTGAGCAGAAAAGTTAATTAAAGGTCAGATCATTGAGGATCTAGAATGCCACTATAAACTGCTTAGAATTCATGCTGGTAGGTTAGTGTTTGGCACAACATAGATGGTTCATAGGATGATTTTAGGTTGCTCAGGGATTTGACATTAAATAACACTGAATCACACAGTGAGAAACTTAATCCCTTTTCAATTAGCATTTAACCTGACTGTTTAGTCAAGGAGAAAGCCTCTGGTACTCTTGAAAATTTCCTCTTTTAAAAGAAATAGTCAAGTTCAGACCTCTGGCAGGCAACGGTACTTAGCTAGAACTCCTCTTTACATTGTGTATTTACTTAGAGAGTTAGTTTGTGGTGGTAATGTTACAGGTTTTTCATTAGTGTCGTGATGAAAATATTCAAAATTACATTTATTTAAAATAGAAAGTTACTTTAAAAATTTCATTTCTGTAGGTAATGCATGGAAGGGGGAAAATTATGAAGGCAGCACATGAATGTGTGAGAGTGGAAGCAGCGCGCTGGCCTGGGTTTTCACCTCACTCTACCGTAGTAGACAATAGAATCATTAGGGCCAAGAGTGGAGGCAGAGAAGCCAGTTAGGGGCTACTGAAACACTGTCAGTATGGGTGAAGTGCCGTGGATAGGTTTATTGACTTGTTCCCTATTTTCCCTCGTGTTACTGTCTTAATTCTGCAAGGGACAACGTAATGGCCCATTGGGCCTGGGCACGGAGGCATGTGTCTTGAAGTGGTTCTGTATACTGAAGATGCAAAAGTCTACAAGTGGCTGCTGTCCTGCCAGTGTTAAAGGTGGACTTGCATGATAACTAGGATGGGCTTTCATCATTTCCAGGACCTTCACCTATTAATAGTATTGTTTATAAACTTGAAGTTTAATACATTTCATTGCTATCTTAGCTTTTAGTATTTGATTTTCCTGGTGTTTTCCCATCCTAATCTGTGTCCTGCATGTTATCTACATATATCTTGTCAACTAACCAAATTCTTTTTGTCTTCTCTCATCTTAAGGGGAGCAGCTGAATTCCCTGGGTTTCCCTCCCTGACTAGGAGAGCATCTTAACACATTTTAAAGTTCTCTTTTGAAAGTGTAAAGCTCTGCTCTATTAGGCCCCCTTTCCAGTGGCTTCCAACCAGGTAGAACATATTGTACAACCACTCATCTGTGGCAGCAGGATGGAACGATGTGGGCTGCTTCTATTGCCAAATTAGCACCAAGGGAAGCATGTCCTGGCCTTCCAAACGAGTACTAAGGGTGAGCTTTCTTGAAGAGAAAGCTGTTTCAATGGCAGTGCCTCTCACCTTCTTTTCTGGAACCAAAACATTAATCCTAAAGAGTTTCTCAAAGAACATTAGAAAAGACAGCATAAAAAATATAATCTTGCTCATTAAAGCCAAAGTTCAGCTACACAGTGTACCTGTAAGCAGCAGGACACTGGCATTTTGAAACCTCAGGTTTTCAAGCAAAGAATGTTACATATGGCTCAGTATTCATACATAGCATTACACAAGGAACCTGTGACCTGAGCAAAGGTAAACTTTCTTGAAATTTATTGGATTCAATACCAACCAGCAACTTCTGCCCCGGAGAAAGGCTAGTTCCATTTTCCATTCTCATCTAGGTTCTTGAGCAGCCTTTAGCTGTACCTACTGATATGTTCCCACCAGCACTTTAACACAGGATTCCCCTTACACCTGCATATTATATTCCAGATAATTCTTACAGCTGATCCAGGTTGAGTGCAAGGAAGTAGAAGACCAGCTTGCAAGAGAAATGAGGTAGATGAATTAACTTCATTTGACTTGAGTTTGTGCAGAAAATTCTAGTTTTCTTTGAGACTTCATAAGGTTGGTACATTTTCAAGATGCTTTAGCAGTTCACGCTTGTCTGTTTGTTGGAACAGCAATGCACATAACTGTGCAATTCCCTATGGTCTGAGATGGATCAGATGAGGCATGTAATACATCATCTTGCAATATTTCCTTAAGCCTCTCATCTGTTTTCAAAATGTGAATTTACAAAGGCTTTTATGTATGTTACCTCTCTGAAGTTTGCACCAGTGCCTTAAAATTGTTAAAGAAGCATCACCCAAACGACTGATTATTGACAACTTATAGTGGAGAAAAGCAAGACTTTACAGATGATTCCAGAACCATAACTTGAAGCCTGGTTCTCTCATGACTCCACATTCCTTTGGGCTCAAACAGAAAGTCTTTTATTGATGGCACTTAGCGTCACAGAACTATTGAAAGCAGAGTTTTACTACATTATGGGTTAAGTAGGCTTTTGCTCCCTGGCCTGAGGTTTTAATAATTGTAGATAACATTATTTCAGTGGAAAAATCAATTGTGAATTAGAGCATAATTCATCTGTAAATTTAGACAACTTGGGTGTATATCCCTTTTCCTACAGAGATACATAAGGAAATGTTTTTAATATCATGA
>PVJA010009799.1:11449-59570 GCA_004027025.1 Myocastor coypus
AAAAAAAAAAAAAAAAAAAAAAAAAAAAAAAAAAAAAAAAAAAAAAAAAAAAAAAAAAAGAAAATCAATTCTGTATATTTGTTGATGGTCATTCACATCTGTTTTTTGACTTTGGGAAGATATATTAGAAACTTGGCACGTTGGGGGGATGTGCAGGATGGATTTTTTATTTCCAGACACTCATGAAACTTGGAGAATCTGATTTAGTTTATTCCAGGTGGTATAATACACTTTAGTTATATGAAGTACTGTTTTAGTGAGTTACTGCTAGTTAAGTGTATGTTTCAATCCACTGGAGTGTTAAAGTAGGAACAAAAAGAGTATTTTATAGTAAAAAGATTTTGGAGTGGAGGTGAGGTAGCACAAAGCTCAGTGTGCTGTTCTTGATGAACATGTTATATTTGAAAGAATGAGTGAGTAAATAAATGGAATTTACTTAAACGAACAGTAGTGTACAGCATGGTGGGTGGAGACAAAATAGCGACTTAGAGGCTGTTGAGTACTGATGAGAGAATGTAATGAGAAAATAGAAAAAAAAATGAGACTATGAAAATATATTGAAGAGGGCCAGCCAGGTAGCTCAGAAAATTAAAGAGCCTATTTAGGTAGAGGCAAGGACCAAGCCTCAGTACCCAGTGTGCCATGCCAGCCCCACCCATGGGGTGCACTGAGACAGCGATTGAGACTGGGTGTGACGGCGTGCACTTATAAACCCAGGGCTTGAGAAGCTGAACAAAGGAGGATCGCTATGAGGCTTAGCTGTGTAGTGAGATCCTATAGACTCTGTGCTAAACATAAAAGTAAACAAACAAATAAATAAGAAAAAAGAAAATATATTGAGGAAATGAACAGAACCTGGCAAAAACAAGGGGGGAGAAGTTATAGACATTATGGGAAGTTTCATTATGGCTGAGGGAGATCACTTTTTAAGGATGTCTTAAAATATTGTGTAAAAATCAGAGGTCTAATTGAAAATTCTACTTAGTATCCCTGATCTACGCCGAGCGTTGAAACCTTTCAAAGTTGAATCTTTGGGAAATGTCCCTATTGGTATGCAGACCTGGTTACTGTCTCTCTATTTACATCTTTTTTCAATTGTGCCTATGAATAAAATGTGCTGTGAATGGTTCTAAATATGGCTTATTCATGAATCGTACAGGTGTTTACAGCTGTGTTCATTTCTACCTCAGTGGTCTTCGCACTTTTTTGTACCCTTGAACTTGTAATCTGTTTCCACAAGCAAGTGTGGGCCTCACTCCTTCCTTCATTCGCTGCTCAGACGCCACTCCTCAGCCCAGTCTCATTTAACCAAGTGTCCTTTGATCCTTTCATTTGCTTCATCTCTCTCTGGTGCTTTTTGCTACCTGACAGCATATTGTATGCTTATTCATTTGTGCATCTACTGTCTATCTCCGCTACTCAAGTGTGAGCTCTTTGAGTGTTGGAGCTTTGCAGTTTTACCCACTGCTGTGTCCAAAGGTTTATCCTGGGCTTTAACTCAGGAATCTAGCCATTGCTGATTATAGTAAGGGACAACATATAGCTTGTGCTAGTGGGGACCAGTGTATGTAGGTTGAGGGAGCCGGATTTCTAGAGAAGTTGCACTGAGAAATGTAAGCAATATAGTCAGATGCTTTGGGAGATTTGTAAAGCTGTATAGTATGCAGACTGTCCCGACACAAGGACCTTATCCATACAGCAATCAGAAATCTTTTGATAACACTGATGAATAAAACTTTCTACGAAAATGGAAATGTTCAATAGAGCACACACTACCCACGTCTGTTCACCAAACACTTGAAATAAATGTGGTTTGTACGGGGTTAGGGAGATAGCTCAGTAGAATAAGCGCTTGCCTGGCAAGCGCAAGGGCCTGAGTTCAATCCCAGATTCCACAAAAAAGTGAAATGAAATAAAATAAATAAAATTTAAAGAATGTGATTTGTACATGCTAGGAAATGATTTTTAAATTTTGTGTAATTTTAATTACATTAAAATACCCACTTTTGATAGTGGCTATCACTTTGGACAGCACAGCATTATAGTTATTATTATAAAGGACCAAGAATAAGAAACATAAAATAAACAAAAAATAAGGAGAAAAAAAGTGAAAAACCATGATGGTGTGATGGACCTGGCAAAGGATGTTCCACAATATGAGCTAAGGCAGAGAGCTAGGGAAAATTAGTTTGGTATAGGCCCATTCCTATACCTATACCTATACCTGTATATTCTTATTCCTTAGAATAATCCATTCTAAGGAATAGGAATATAATCTAAGGAAAGCCATGCAGCCATGAAAAACTGTAAAATTTTAACATGGGAAGATGTGGACAATGTATGATTTAGTTATAAAGAAAGTCCATAAAATAACATGACCTCAGCTTTTAACACCTGTACTGATACAGATTTTTGAGTTGTAACTTTGTGGGCAATTTTAATTGTTTTGCTAACTTTCACAGTTGTCCACAAACATGTCTTTTATAACTAGAAATGAATTATATATATATATATTTTTTTTTTTAAATTTATTTATTTATTTATTTATTTCTTGTTTCAGAACATTTGTTTATTCACTCATTTTTTATGGCCGGCTCAGCCTGCCCTGATGGCAGGGCTGACGCAGCATGTGGTGCCGGGGATCGAACCGCGGTCCCTGAAGCCGCCCAAGGTTTCCCAAGCAGGCGCTTTAGACCACTGAGCCATCCCGCCAGACCCAAGAAATGAATTATATACTCAACAAAAGAAATGCGTTTTTCCATGTTCCATAAAGAATTACAGTGATGGAAAATACAGTTTCTAAAAAATCATACATTTCTAAAGTTAGAGTTCTTCCTATTTTTTTTTCCAAAATTTCACAAATTTTTAGGTATATTACCTTAAGGTTTATAGCTGCAGGATACTAGAGGTCTTTCAACCTCAGAAGAAGGTCTGCTTTTTGACTGATTAATCTAGACTTCCAATAGTCAAAAGACCAAGAAAGTAACAACTACTACTTTTTTTATTCTGCTCAAGCGGTTCGCTGACTGGGACAATACAATTCACAGCTACATGTCAGGAGCCACTAGATGGCTCTCTGCACCTGTGATGAAGTGAAATACCTGATTGCTTCAGATATGGATTTTTTCACTACTTTTAAGGTCCATATTGAACAATTTCTTTATGTAATCCAATGTGTGAGAGACACAATTCTTCCTATTGTACCAGCACAGTGATATCTCTCTGCTGTGTGTATCTGATCCTATTGCATTCACAATATATAGAAGCATCTTTGCTTGTTTGTCTAGTGGGTTCTCCATTTAAGAACATTTAAAAATTTAAGAAGTTCTCCATTTAAGAAGTTGTTCTGGTTTGGAGAGAACGAATAACATTACATAACTAGGATAGCTTGTAATTCTATGAGATAAAGATAAAGGGTTAGAATTTAACCTTGTTTATGAGAATAAACACTTTAAAATTTAACCTACAGAGCATAAATTTAATTTTTTTGTTTGATTTTTACTTGGAAGCTACACGAGTAAAAACATCAGATTATATGCATATTGTATACCCATCAAATTGTTTGATACTGTACTGGTGTTTACTAAATTCATTTTATGACCACAATAATAGGACAGTAGTTATAACTTACTTTCTTTCTTTCTTTCTTTCTTTCTTTCTTTCTTTCTTTCTTTCTTTCTTTCTTTGTTTCTTTCTTCCTTTCTTTCTTCTTTTGTATTTTAGGGAAGGGTCTCAGGGCATTCAGGGTCTCACTACTAGATCATACTCCAAGTGATTCCCTGCTTGCAGCCTCCCAAGACCTGGGATTATGAGCACGACACCACACACAGTCTCTATTGCCTTCTCAACACACCGTGGGGGCAGGGTGGGGATGGCATGGCAGGCCCAGGGATTGAACTCCCGACCCTTGCACCTGCTTGCAGGTGCTTTAATCTTCTGAGCTATTTGGCTGGCTTTTATAACTCATTTCTAAGCAATTCCTATGAATGCTAATGAAAAATACAGATTGAGGCACTCTTTGGAAGTATACAGACTCAGCCACTCTCAGAGTCATGAGAATACTGACAGACTACAAACACATAGGAAAAATTCACCTTTTACTGTAGAAACATCATTAACTAAGAATGTCCATATTTCATTATTATTATTATTATTATTATTATTATTATTATTAGTAGTAGTAGTAGTAGTAGTAGTACTATTATTGGCCTGGGGGTGGGACTAACTCAGATGTGGTGCTGGGGATTGAACCTCAGTTCTTGCAGCTTCCTAAGCTTTCCTAAACAGGTGCTTTAGACTGCTGAACCATCTTGCCAGCCCCAAGAATGTTCAAATTTCTATAGCAATGTCAAGTCTGAATTTTTAGAAAAAAAAATACTTCTTTCATTTTTCCTGTATTTTTTAATGTCCAATTAGAATGACAGTAAGAATTTCTTTTATTGACAGAATAAAAGCATAAAAATCTGTCACCATTATTTTTGGACAGAGATGGTTAGTAAAAAGAATGTAATTGTCTCAAATTTGTGTGTATCACACAGGTTTGATGTAGTAAGAATCCAAAGAAGCAGAGTTAGTTTTATGGGCACCCTTTCTTCTTAATGTCGCAGTACATAGCAGTGTTAGTAGCCCTTAAACTTTAAGTTAATGTAAGTCACAGTAACATTAAGAGAAGGCCTTTGGGGAAAAGGTGAAACTTCTGAATCTTTAATCTACATTGAGTTAGACTCTGCCCTCTCTAACTAAAACCTAAAAGATCAGTTGGATCATGGGTGTGATGGGTGGACAGAGACTATATTAAAAGACAGAACTCAAGTTTCAAGTTTCACCTCTTTTTTTTTTTTTCTTTCTTTCTTTATTTTTCTGTATTTTAGGGAGGGGCCTATGGGGTGTGCAGGGTCTCACTACTAGATGAGACTTGTAACGATCTGCCTATTTGCAGCCTCCCAAGAGCTGGGATTACAGGCGCCCACCACCGTGCCTGCTCTCAATTGCTATCGCAGCATGTCCCAGGGGCGGGGCCGGCACAGCAGGCCCGGGGGTCCAACTCTGGCCCCTGTGCCTCCTTGCAGGAGCTTTAATCCCTGAGCTATTTGCCGGCCCTTCTTTTCTTTTTCTTTAGCTGAAAAATATGTAATCTTAAAATGAAACCGGCCTTCCCAAACTAGGACAGGGCAGGTCACATTCTTTTTTTTTTTTTTTTTCATCTTCTCTCTGTATAAGTCTATGAGGGCAAGTGTATTAATCTCCTATGGGTGCAGTAACACATTACCAGGAACACAGTGGTTTAAACAGTATGACTCAAAAAAATTACTTACAAATAGAGGTCATAGTCTGAACTCAGCGCTACTGATCCAAAGCCAAGATGTTGGCAAGGCTGCATTCCTTGTGAAGTCGGTAAGAGAATGCATTACCTTACCTGTTCAGTGTCTAGCCTGCATTCCTTGGCTTTGTGGCCTTTTCCTCCTTCTTGAAAATGCAGCACCCATCATCACCTTTGCATCCGCAACCACTGCACACTACCATATTCCCTTACTCCTCCAGCACCTTTCTTCTCTTCTTCCTTCTCCTCCACCACCTCCTTCATTTTTTTGTGATCCTGGGGATTCAGTTAAGTGCTCTGAGTTACATCCCCAGCCTCCTCCTGTGTGATTCTTATAAGGACCCTTGTGATTACACCAGGTCCACCCAGAGACTCTAGAATAACATTTCTATCCTCTGAAGCTTAACATTTAAAAATCATATTTTCAAATCTTTGTTTGCTGTAGAAGGTGACATATTCATAGGCACTAAGGATACAAATGGAGATATTTTGGAGGATGGTTATTTCAAAGTCACTATAAAAACAAGCCAGGGCTGGTAAGATACCTCAGTAGAATAAGTGCTTGCCTGGCAAGTGCAAGGGCCTGAGTTCAATCCCCAGTTCAGAAAAAGCAAACAAACAAGTAAGCAAACAAATAAAAACATAAATGTCATCACTGCTGCCATCATTCATCTTCATTAGAATGTTATGCTATAGGTCTTGGACTTAGTCCATTGTATGCATAATGTTGTCCTCACCCTGAATTTAAGAAATACATTGTATGGCTCAAAAATTAAAATCTGGAAATATTATGCATGTTTCCCAAGGTAGGCTGTCCAGGAAGTTGGAGAACCAAGATTCAAGCATAGTTCTATGCCAGGTCTCTTAACTTTTGCCTTTTATCTTTTCCATGTATATGTATGATTATTTCAGTTTTCCCATTTGTATGTGAAAATGGGAACATTTGTCTTACATATCTCAACAAATAATGCTGAGGATAGATTGGCAAAAGACTTTGATAAATTTAAACATATTCTATAATTATTTTTTCTTGCAATCTGTCTTCTTAATATTGAAGGACTGAAAGCATAGTGCAGGTCACTTATCTGTTCTTCTCTTATTTGTTAATTGTGTCTGGAACTTAAACAAATACATACTTTTTTGAAAAAAAAAAAAACTTCTACTTACTCCTGATCATTATTATTAACATTTTGGACTTTAAATTTTACAAAAACAAATTCTTACTATTATATAATTTTGTTAAATTTTTGTATGTCCATAAATATAAGGCATCACCCCAAATACTGTGAGTATTTAAACTTTTAAAAATACTTGCAATAATGTCCCTTGCCAGTTATCCTCAACAAAATACTCCTTATCACTTTGAGCACACTTATCGCATCACTGTTACTTTTCAAAAAAGTCTTTCTTTAAGGCCTTTTCCACGAGTATCCTTATAGCATGTCCTCAAACATATGATGCATGACCCACCAAGATGGCTCAGCAGTCTAATTGCCTTCCTACTCAAGCACAAGGATCTGAGTTCAATCCCCAGTACCACATGTAGTAGCAACTCCACCCTGAGTGTGCTGAGCTGGCCAGCAAAACCAGGAATGATGGTGCACACCGGTAATCCCAGCTCTGAGGATCACTACAAGTCTTAGCTGTGTAACCAGCCTCTGTACCAAATAAATAAACATTAAAAAAAGAAAAATATATACATGGTGAATTGTTCTCTCACACCCTCTATGCCATCCAGGGGAAAGTCAGTCTCCTAAAAACACAGCCCAGTATCCTCATCCACCTTATTCACTGGATCAGTACCATATGACTTCTGGTTCTTCTCTAAACATCAAAATGACCTGGGAATGTGAACATTTTAAATTGATTCAGGAGATCCAGGCAGCCATGTTAGTGTGACTAAATATCTTTAGGAATAAAGTCTTTCACAAGTGTCTTAGAGTAAGGAAGAATAGCAGGATAAAGAAGCTTCAAGTGAGGAGAATATATTGAAGATGGTCATGGCAATACATCTTTTACTATAATAAAAATTTAAAATTTAAATATGCTATATTTTTATTACATCATATATTCTTATTTTGAATGACTGTAGTATTTCATATTATGATTCAACTATTTAAGTTGTTGAACATTTAGTGTTCAATATGCTTCAACAGCTAAATTTGGGTGTATACATCTCTTTTTTTGATATTTTTCCCTGGGAAATCACCAAAGCACCGATAAATCCACTGTAGTATTTGATTGCTAGCTGACAAATGTATTAATTCCAGAGCAACAATTAATCTTTCTTCTTGATGGATTTTCATGTCATACAATGCATAGATCTTTTTACTTTTTTGTATGTTGTCTACATATTGTCATTTATCTCCCAGGGATGAAAGAAAGATAATATAAACATATCTGTGAAGAAGCCATGAGTAGCATAAATAACATGTGACTAAAGATTTTCCAAATTTTTTTCAATTGAATGACAATAAGTCATGATTCAGTCAGACTGAAGAAGAGTCACTCTGCTTACTATTCTGTCCCTAGAACCCATGGAAGCCCATCTCTATTACTAGACAGGCGGTAGCCAAGCATATTTCAGAGTTTGAGATTCAGGAGTTACTCCTATGGATGCAACACCAGTGTGGATCAGAGATTAATTTGCTCCCTCGGTGCATGTTGTAGCATGCAGGTGACAGTCTCCTCTGAAAGTGCATGCCACTTACACACTTAAGCAAAGATCTGTGAATTTGGCCACGGTGCTGAATTGAGAGAGGAAGAAGAGAATTATCTTGCTCCTAGTCTACTTTTTGTCTTTTCCTTAGCCCTAACATTCCATAAAGGAAAGATCAAAGAAAGATAACCATGTGGCATTAAGATTCCCATTAGTTGCCGGGCATGGTGGTACACGCCTGTAATCCCAGCACTGGGGAGGCTGAGGCAGGAGGATTGGTGCGAGTTCGAGACCAGCCTGGGCTATAAAAGTGAGCTCAAGGCCAGCCTGAACTGCATAGCAAGACCCTGTCTCAAAAAGACAAAAAAAAAAAAAAAAAAAAAAAAAAAAAAAAAAAAAAAAAAAAAAAAAAAAAAAAAAAAAAAAAAAAAAGATTCCCATTAGTTTGTTATTCATGCATTCATTCAAAAAACAATGTGGAGATACTAAGCAATGTTCTTTCTTCTTGCCTAGTTTTATAGATTCTAGTGCTATGCTCTTCTCTGTACATGGAATTTATAGAGAAGAATTTCTCATGTCACATAGTGAAATGGCACCTAGGGCAGTAGTACTCAAGGTAGCTTGTTTGCAAATTATCTGCTGTCCATGATAAGATAAGGTACTTGTGCAAGTATGAGCTAGTGCCTAAGGTTAAAGAGGCTGCATGAGCAGTGACATAAGTATAAACTGGCATTGACAGAAGCAGTACTGCGGTCTTTTGTCCTAGGAAAGTAGGCAACATACTGAAGAACCTAGTTTTCTTTTTTATTATTGTTATTTTTTTATTAAACCCACTTAGGTTGCTTTTTTTTCAAGAGAAAAATGAGGGGATAAAATAGGGAAGGAGATGGGGAATGGTGACACGTTATGTTACGAAAATCTTCTTTCTGGAAGTAGAGAGGTAGTCACCTGCCCAAGATGATATGATCAATAAAAAAATAGGCAGAGGTAGATTAGAATGTTTTTGGCTATTGTTTTATATAGTTTTCATTACATGGTAGTTAGAAATTGGAAATAGGTATGAAATAAAATCTAAGCTACAAAATTTATGATGTCTGCTGCAACATCAGAAGATAAAGTGCTAGGGATTTGACTTTGAAATTGCTATTCAGGTAGCTCATCTTCTTCAATTACAAATTGATTTCAATATGTAATGGTCAAGTGGCAGCAGAGGAAATATATTCTCTGTGGTTCAAATTATAGTTCTGTAGTAAACACAGAGAAAACTGTGTGAGACAAGGCTAGTTACCCTATCAATGATGCTTGCTAATCTTTTCTGTTCTTTCTAAAAAAATAAAAATGTAAATAATCACAAATTTTAACAATAAAACACTTCCAAACTAAACCTCTATCCCTGTTGTTCATGAAAAACAGAACAAAGTACTAATAAAAAAATTTTTTGCGTCACTTGGCATTTAATTTGAAATCATTTATCTTCAGGTCGTCAACAATTAGGTACTGCTAGCAGCCACTCATTATAAATTAAGAAAAATACTCTCCAGAGAACTGAGTAGAACAAATCAAATAAAACCAACACAGTTGAGGCAGACATTTTAAACATACATTCAAGGACCACTTTGGTTATGTAGTGGTATCAGTGTTCTATAAAAAATTGTTGTGATAAATAGGGTTTAGTAATTATCCCTGCTTGTCAAAAACAAAACTAAAACACACACATATGTACATGGGTCATGAGCTAGGAAGACCAATGGTTTGTAAATCTAGACAGAGGTGAAAACAACAGTGCAGTTATTTTTTAACTGCATGGATTTCCATCTATACATAATATAGTATTTCATTAACTCTGCCCAATGGAACCATTGTGGAGTTAACATGAGACATTCTCTAGAGGAAAATGTGAGTTTGTTACTAACTCAGCAAGTAAATTTTAGAGTTAACTTTGAAAAACCTTAAACAAAACCCCTAGAAAGAAAACTAGCAAAGTAATGGAAGAGAGTGTGATAACTGTAGAAGTTAGTGTAATTCAAGTGCTGGTGACCTGAGTGCACATGCAGTATCATTATTTGAGAGCTCTAAGAATGTAGAACCAAAAAGTGATCTTTGAATAAAGTAAGTTAACATCAAGTAGGAATTAGAGTCTGTTAGTGAAGTCATTTTTTTAAAAGTCATAAATATACTTTGGTTTCACTTTACATACAATGTTATATTAAATTTTTATGGTGCACCAATAACATATGTATGCCTTCTAAAAGATAAACGATAACTTTTAATGAACTTTCCTGCTTGCAGAAAGTTGGTCTTTTCCAAGCTGATGATTGACACTATGTAGTTATGTTTTAAATAAATAGTATATTGAAGTAAGCCACTATTTTCTCAGGACTTTGGCCATCACAGTGATATCTCCTTCCACTGGAGAGTTGTAGAAAGATGTTACCAAAAATACTATTTATTAATAAAACCTTAGTGTGAAGCAATAAGTAGCTCAATAGAAAGCAAAGGAAATAGTTGCCATTGCTTTTAATCTAAAAGTAATTTTGATTCACTTGAATGAGACACAATTTTATTTTACTTGTGTGTGTGTGTGGGTAACTTCATTGATTTTAGAATACTTAATTGGAATAGTATCAATTAGACCATTGGAAAGAATTCTCCAACCATGGTGCCTAATGTAAGGGCACTATACTTAATATGCAAAATGACCTTGGCATTCTTTTATATTTAGAAGTTTTTTAAAAAAATTAATGTACTAGAACAAGGTCTTCTTTCAGAAGAGGCAAAGGAAAGATCAGTTACTAATTTCATTGAGTGCAGATTATGGTAAGATCCTAAAATTACATATTACAGTGGACTTGACTATGAGCAGTACATTTGTAACATAGACTATTATAGAATGACATTTAAATGATATACTAAAACTAAGGGAAGACAAGTTAGATATGCTTGCATTTAAAATATAATTGGAGTTGAAAGGAAATGTCCCCAGGTGGACAAGCTAGACTCAGTGAATGTAATGCCTTCTCCTTTTCAAAATGTTTGCTGTGGAAGTAGTAGTGACAACAGTGATTTAAAATATGTTTCTGGATTGAAGCACAGAAGCAAATGTGCTCGGCAGAGCATTTATCTTACAGTCAGCTTGTAAGGACTATCCCTGGAGGACTTTATTGTCTCAATGGCCTTAAAGACTCGAAGTTTACTGATACTGGATGCTGCTTCAGGGCTTTTCTTGCTCCCTTGTTTCAATGTGCCGTGCACTGCACACACCCATCATGGTACAGGCAACCTCTCTGCCACCCAGGGAGCACTCATTTTGGGAGACAATTCTTGCTATTTAAGACTCTTGCCAACCAATCTGCAAATGGAAAGGCATCTGGGGACTGTGACTGCTATTGGCAACTTCTGAAGAATTAGACAATAAAGAAGCCAGTGCTGCTGACTTCTGCATTTCATTAGATTTGATTCTGCGTATATATTAGTAATGATTATCTTGATGGATGCAATCTCATGTTTCCAACGCTTTGGCCATGGGTGGCATTGTGAATCTGTATTTTCCATCTGCTGCCTATAGTCATTCAGATTTGAGTGACAGAAATATTTTAGATAAAAGTTAATTAACCTGCACCCTGAAGATCAGATCTCTATACCTCACCGCTAAGTGGGAATTTTCTGGGAAACTGCTGAGAGTAATTTGTACTTGGCCTTCTTAAGATTAAGAATGTATGATTCATTTTTCTAGAAAAAAGAAATCTTTACAACCCTCTTGACATTTTGTGCATAGATCCTATCAAACTTCTCACTTGTGTATTGCCGTTACTCAATATAGTCTCTATCTATCTATCTATCTATCTATCTATCTATCTATTTCCCAAATAGGTGAAAGTGAAAATGATGTAGACTGAGAAATCCTCCAGGATCTGGATTCTTACTGGTACACTCACTGATGGATCGTCATCAAACCTTAGAACTTTCCTTAGTTTCCAGGTCTTTACAATGGGTCTGATTAGCTATTTTGATTCATAAATATTTTGTGTAAGATTTATTACATGATATTATGGTAAACCTATCAAATACAGAAAACTTTCATTGCTTAAAGGATCCTGTGCTCTGCTTGAATATTTATCTATATAAGTGCTTGTCAACAGTTAAGTTTACAGATAGCTTCTTTGTTTTACTGAAAATGTAGTGAGTGTTTTTTGACCCAGAGGACACCCAACTCATGAGATGACTTTTTCTTTATTCTTAGCTAATGAGAGCAAAAACAGACTCCTGGCAACCGCATATCTGTGTTCAGAGAGAAGGAAGGTGGGGCAAAGAAACACTTGCTCAGGTCTCCCTATCCACTTTATGTTGGATACAAAGGGCTCCTTCCATTACACAGACCTCCTGGCCACTCTTCACCTATCACTCTTGTACTAGTTCCACATTTTGGTTTACTCAAAGAAATTCTGAGCAACCTGCTTTCTTCCTTATGTCACTATCTGAGGAGCAGGAACATCTTCTGAAGAGGTCAGAGAGTAGATACTGCTTTTTCGGTCCCAGGTTCTGAGTTCTTTTGGGGACTGTAGGACTAGCACTTACGGATCCCCACCCCCAATCCCCGCCCTACAGGCTGCCAAACCTTGGTCGCTGTCCACGGTTGTGAGCCTCGCCTTTCACCAGTGGATCAAAACGTCTTTTCGTGTATTCTCACTTCCCTTCTCCCGCCAGCAACCCCCACCCCACATTATACTTCCATCTGCTCTTATAGTTTTATTTTACTTCCCCCGAGGCCCTTCTATCAGCCAGCTATGGACACGGTCGGTTCCTCGCACGCCACCAAAGTTACACAGCCGTGCCGGCTTCTCCCAGTTCTTTCCTTCCTCCCGGCCCCGCCGGGCCCCGACTCCCATCAGCGCACACCTCCACTCCGCGGGGGACTCCTCTCACCTGACTCTCCCGCGGAAACTCACGGCGCACGATGCTGATCACCGGGATGTGCAGGGCTGAGCTGACCAGGTCGAGCTCCACCATCTCGCCCTGGCTCTGGGGGAAGGCCAGCAGCGCCGACACCCCTTGCACCACCACTGTGTGGCACACGCTCTGCAGAAAGGAGAAAGGGTCACTGCTCCACGGCGAGCTGGGAGATGAGAAGGGCAAAAGCGGCAGGTCGCCCAGGCCCGCCTCGATGGCCATCACCACTTCCAAAGACAGGTTGTAGGGCAGCAACCCCTCCACGCGGTTCAGGTTGTCCACGGCGAATAGGAGGGCGTCCCGAGGCCACAGAGTCTCGGCCCTGGAGTCCTCCCCGGGCTTCTTCCGGGCGCCGGGCGGCCCCCGGCCATGCAAAGCACTCCCCAGCCGACGTGCGCCCCGAGAGGGCGCGGGGGGTCTCCAAGTCCCTGGTTCCGGCTCATCCCTCTGCGCACCCGCCCGGCTGCCTTCCGGAGCGCGGCTGGTTGCGCGTGGGGCTGTGGTCCAGGGCTGCAAGTGCACCGCGCCCACCCGCACGGCGTGGCCGATGCGCTTGAGGATCTGACACGGCTGCGGGTGCGAGGAGGAGCCGGGCACCCCGGCCAGTACCAGTGCACAGGGCGGCGGCAGCAGTAGACAGACCCTGCTCAACAGCCACCACAAACTCGGTCTCCTCATTACTGAGACCCGCAGGGAGAAAGCGCGCCCCCTCCTGCTCCCGGCTCGCCCCTCTGCAGCCGCTGCCGAAGGTCCCCGCCTCCAGGTCCCGAGCGCGG
Source organism: Myocastor coypus (assembly GCA_004027025.1). Lineage (NCBI taxonomy): Eukaryota > Metazoa > Chordata > Mammalia > Rodentia > Myocastoridae > Myocastor > Myocastor coypus. The sequence continues at coordinate 25,152 of PVJA010009799.1, forward strand.
CTTCACTAGACGCGGCGAAGCGCTACGGGGCGGTGGAGCGGTCTCCGAGCCATGCAAGTTGGAGCCTAGCGCGCCCTCGGCAGTCTCAGCACGGCTCGTGGGTTACTCCGTCGTCCTGCATCCCCCACCAGCCGGGTCCTGCACGGAGAGGGGCAGGGGAGCGGGCCAGCGCGTGTCACCCGCGGCTTGGGCGCCCGTTCTCTGCCTGCCCCATCTGCAGGGCGCCTGGGACACTGCGTTCGAGCCCACGAGGCGGCTGGGCTAAGCGGCAGCCAGAGTTCCAAACAGGCCGAGGCGACAGAGGAGCAATGCTGTTACTAGGATGAACTGTTTTCCTTTTCCGTCCTGAAGGTGCACTGGAGGGGACTCACGCCTGGTGGACGGAAAAGAAGGAGCCCAATTCGCCTTTCTCCACTGTTGGCCACCGTCTCATGGACTCACCCAGCGCTGGCTTCATTTTCCTTCTGTCCTCGTTACTTCCTCTCTTCTTTTCGTTATCTTACTGCCCGGCTGTCGCCGCCGCCGCTCCTTTCCTCGGAGGAGCGACACGAGGAGCGACACGACTGGCCAGCAGAGGGTGGTTCTGCTCCGAGCGCCCAAGTTCTCCCCGCCTCAGCCGGCTCCTCGCTGTTGCTGAGCCCTGGCGCCAGCCTGTCGCTTGGCTGCGCTAAACGCCCACTGATGCTGAGGTGCCCGGGCCGTGCCTCCCGCGCCCCCGAAAGTCCTCTCCCTCAAAGGTTGCGAGTCCTTAGCTTGCAAAATTCCCCTAGATCTGAGAGGGCTAGAGGCTCTTGGAGGCGGAGAAGAATTCCGAATTCTGAGTCGCGATTAGGGTTGTAGAATCCAGCGGTTGACCGGAGCAGGAAGAAAGAGGCTGTGACTTTAAGGAGCTTCTCTTCGGTGTGCAGCGGCGGGGAGGGCTTTTCTAGTTAAGGGTATTAAAGCAAGAATTATTTACACATTTAATCTCCTTTGCTTCCCTCTCTCTGGCATACAGAACTTTGCATTTTCAAAAGATCCTTATGGTTTCTGGGTTCTTAGAATTAAAACAAAGTGAACCCAGAGCAATTATTTAAGAAATTAAAGTGATTGAGAATACTTTGAGAGTTTTAAAATAGCCTGCGGCAGTTCCTAGCAGGACCAAAGTCCCCAGGCAACAATTTCTAGTAAGTGATCTAATTTGTATGGCAATATACCGAGGTCAGTGGGCATATGAGCTAATCATTTCCTCCATGATCAGAATAACCTGGCAAGAGAAGGAAAGGAAAGGTTAAGGGCAGCCCTGTGGTTTCCACATATGCAGGAAACTATTTTATGTCGCAGTATCATTTAAGAGGGCGTGAGAGATACTTGGGAATCAGCATTTTCAAATCCAGTACTGCTTCAAGAGAACGTGACTTTGGCAATCTATTTCCTCTGGCTTTGCCCTGCCTTTTGGAACTGCCAAATTGTTATGCAAATAAAGCGAGCTTTTAGCTCTGGAGGAGTGTTGTGATTCGTGAGCTAAAGTTGTCTTTCATCGTGCTTTGTATCCTGGGATGAAGAAAAACCCCAAGAAGGTTGCCAAGTGGATGCTGTTTCCCTCAGCACAAAATGGGTTGTGTGAGACTGAGGTGCCAGAGAAAAGAAGGCCCTGGTGGGGGAAAAAATGAAAGTCTTAATAGGGGTTCACCGGGAGAAAACAAACAAAAACAAACAAAACAAAACAAAACAACAAACAGACCCTCCAAGGATGAAAGCATCCTAGGAATGGGAGAGAAGGGATTTTTATCCTACCAGCAAATTCCTGTTGTTCGCAGGATTTCACTTCTTGTCCCTTGACCAAGAATGCGCACAATTCTATTGTCCTCAAATTTCAGGAAGAGGCGATCTGATCATTGAGTCTTGAAGAAATTATTCACCTGCATTTGAGTGTGTGTGCATCAGGGAGTGTGGCATTTCAGATTGGGACTATGTGTTGAGTCTTCAGGATCATAGTATATGGCATCGCATATATGCTTAGACTAGATTCCTAAGAAAATAAGGATGGGGAACAGTTGATCTGAGCATGCATGGACTCCTAGAGTCACTGTGTATGTTTTGGCCTCTCCCAAGTGCAAGAAGCAATGAAAGAGTGGCTGAATGGTTCATTCACAAAAGAGGCGATCCATATTTTTGGGTGTAGCACTACTCTAGCTCATGATAAAACCACAGTTAAATGCTGTTCATACTGAGTGATCTGGGTAGAACAGCACTCTCTTTTGTGTGTGTGTTTGTGGTGTGTGTATTATTGAGCTTTTGAACTGAATCATGTTTCTGTCTTGCATTTGTTGCTTGGCTGTTCTTCCAAGTCATTGTGGTCAAGCATTTTGGACCTTCTCTCTCCTTTATTAATTTTTTTCTCCCCTCCCCCTCCCCCTTTCCACCTCCCTTCTCCTCTTCCCTCTCCCTCGTCCTCTCCTCTATTTCTCTCTCTCATCCATGCTCCAAAGCGCATAGAATTCAAAGTTATATTAGAGTCAGTCATCAATTCAACAGCCAGTCTCTAAATTCTTACCAAGTGTGAAGCATTACCACTGGGATGTCCTGGGAACAGATTAATAGACAATAACTAAGTAAAATTGAGTTCTTTGCCTCTTCAAAAAGTCATCCAACTCATACTTGAATAAAGTGTTAACATTAAGCTTCCATTCTAGTGGGAGAGACAGATAATAAAACATAAGATTAAATAGGTATAGGATGTGTGAGTTGGTACCATGGAGAAAAATAACATAAACAGGAGGAGGATGAGTTGTAGTTTTAGATGGAAAACTTTGCTCAAAATATGACTTTTGAATAGGAAAGCGAGGGAGTAGTTTTTGAACATATGTATTCAAGCATTTTGAAGTAGAGAAAAGGAAAAAGCCAGGGTGCTAAGGTAGGAGTATTTCTGGAATGTTTGAGGAGTAGTCCAGAGTAACTAGAACAAAATGACCCAGGGGGAAAACTGGCTTTTCAGGTTAAAGAGTCAGTGAGTGTCTGACAGGATAAACCAACGATGAACTTTGGCTTCTGATCCAAGGGGATGAGTAGGTGTGAGGGCAGAAGACTGAGCAGAAGAGTGACAGCGATAATGTCCTAAGAGGACTGTTGTGGCCCCACACTGCTGATTGTAGATGGGAGATGGGAAAACATGGAAAGGAGGAGATCTGACATGAGGCTTTTGCTTCAATACTGTGAGACATAACATTACTGTCAAATCATAAGAACTTTAATAGGCAAATGTGATTTTCCCCATCTAATGAATGAGAAATTGAAGCTGAGGAAAAGTCAAGTTATTTGTAGAAAGTCATCGTGGAGTGAGTTACAGTGTGACTTCCAAGTTATAAATTCACCCCAGCTGCACTGGTTGTTGCCAGTATCAGCTACATTTCAAAACTGAAATCTTTGCTTATTTTATGATTACAAATGAAGACCACTGATCTAAGAACACATGCTGGAGAATGGAACAAATGAAAGCAAATACAAATGCTCACAGTTTAAAATACGCTTCTGTGCATATCTGTACTTTCTGGTACCAGCGACATTGCACTAAAGCTGGGATACTGTGGAGGAAGCCCAGGAAAAGCTCTGGAGAAATGTGCTGTGGGACGGGGGACTTGGATTCTGCATGGGGGACCTTCACCTTCTGGGTTTGCTGTGGTGTTATGGTGGCCACTCCTGACGGCTATCTCCATGGTCGTGGCAGTGTGTAGACTCCTGCAAATGTTTCAAGTTCCACGGACATGGAGGTCTTCTTGCTGTATATTTAGAATCTAGAATATTACCTGTTTTTCCTCTTATACTGTGACAAGTCTCAAGTTGTGCCCATAGACTGCTTTCCATCTTGTAAATGGCAATGATATTCCATAGCATGTCCTTATTTATGGGCTAGCCTTCTATACAGTGGTAACTATGCTGGTGTTTATCAGTATGCAGGTGCAAGATGTGCTCACCCCTAAACATAGCTCCCATCTTGCCCTCTCTCACAATGCCATCTTGGTTTCTATTGCTAGAGACCTTGTGTTTATGGCAACCATTCTGAATAAAAACAGATACAAACAAAAATAAGTAGAAATTGCAAGGAATTGAGGATAATATAATTTTAGAAATGAATAAATCTACAAAGAAATCTAATTTAGTTTAGCAAAAGAGACCCTGAAGATTCATATATCAAAAACCTACTAATTCTCACATTTCTCTAATTTAAAAAGAGAAGCTTATATTTGCATGATAGTGTATAACTTTTTTTGGGTAATAATAATTCTATTTAAAAATTCAAGTATTAGGTTGGCTAGGTAGCTTAGCAGACTAAAATGCCTGCTGAGGCAGAGCACAGAGGCCAAAGTTCAATCCTTGGTCCTGGCCCTGCCCCTGGGGCAATCTGAGACAGTGATTGAGACTGGGCATGGTGGCGCGTGCCTGTAATCCCAGCACTTGAGAGGCTGAAAACAAGAGGATCACTAAGGGACCCTGTACACCTTGTACTAAATACAATATAGATATAGATTAGCTACAGATATAGATATAGGTATAGATATGGATATATGTGTAATTTTCATGGTTGCAAAACTATCAGGCCATTGATAATTAGTATAAATTATTTTTCATGAGCTTTGCAAAATTAATTTTTGTGTGTATGTTTTAGGAAAGGATCTACAGGGTGTTCAGGGTTTCACTACTAGATCGGACTCTCAGTGATCCTCCTGTTACAGCCTCCCAAGAGCTTGGATCATAGGTGAGCTCCACCAGGTCCAGTCTCGATTGCCATCTCAGCATGCCCCAGGCGTAGGGCCGGCATGGCAGGCCTGGGGATCAAACCCCCAGCCCCTGTGCCTGCTTGCAGGTGCTTTAAGATGCTGAACTATTTGGCTGGCCCTGCAAAATTTTTTGTTGGGAATGAGGAGAGGGAAAAGTTTTACATTATATTATTTTTCATTATAAAAGAATTATTTAAAAATATAAGAAAAAAGCATTTAGCGATATGAGAGATTTTAAGGTAGACTTACAAAAAATATGCAAAATTATGAAATCTTCATCATTCTAGAGCTTTTATTCTGAGGGATATTTACTCCAAGTACTACGTACATGATTCATGTAGGAAATCACTGAAAGAATTTTGGTTATTTTGAGATACTGAAAACAGGAGAAAAAGGAGCACTAGAAACTAAGAAAATGGGGCAAAGAAAGGAAACCAACATTTGAGTCTATTTAGTCAATTAAAAATCTTCCATAAGCTTTAGCTTTGTGCTGAAAAAGAGAAAGAAAAAGGTCTAATGTTTTGCACCATCTGGTTATTTACACCCAGAAAATCAAGTTTAGATGAAGACTTGCCTGTAAATTTGAAAGTGCCAATATTTGTTTTCCTTTCTTCTATGAAAAAGAATTGTGGTGTCCTCATTTTAGATGTCGCCAGGGGAATGAGTTATCCTCTGTGACAAGTGCCGGGCCTTTTCGACATCCACCAGGATTATTAGCTGAGTGTTTGGGCTTCCTGATTCCTCCCATATGCCCCTCCCCAGGGAGCTCAGATGAGGCTTGCAGAGGATGCCATGGCAGTCTCTCTCCACCTCACTTTCTCTTTTTCTCAGTAATCATTCCAACCCAGCCTTGATCCAAATGACTTAGGGAATAAAACTTGGCCCATCACAGACTGTGACATTTTTAAAGGACTTTTTCATGCCCGATTTTGTAGCACTACTTTTATATCAGCAGCCAAAAATTTTGGAAATGTTTTCAAAGCTCTTTGTATTCTGAATCTCAGGCATTGCATCTATTTTATTTTTAAATATCTATCTGTTATCTATCTATCTATCTATCTATCTATCTATCTATCTATCATCTATCTACCTATCTATCTATCATCTATCTATCTATTTATATCTATCTATTTTTTTAGAAAGCAAATTTGGGGAAGGTGTTCAGATGCTCAACAACTATGAAATTGTCATTATTTTAGAACTTTTCTTCTGAGTGACTACGTGCCAGGCAATTTGCATATGTGAGCTCTTCATCTTATGAACAGGCTGCTATTCCTAGGTTATAGATGATGAAAGTGAACAGGAAAGCAAACCTAGACTTGCTCTTCTTTCTGCCAAGATAAGTTCTTTTTCGCCTGCCCTTCTGGTATGAATGGAGGCATTGTGGGTAGGCCTGGCAGAATGAAGACCACTATCAGAATGGTGTACAGAGATAAATGTAATTCTAAAGTTATTTGTTTATTACTTCTTAGAGCATAGAAAGGAAAACTTGAGATCAAAGGAAGTATTTTTCTTACTATTCAGCTGTATACATAAGTAGACATAAATCATTTTTCTTTTCTCAAACCATGAAACGTTTAGCTATTTGTCTTTTGTCTATTTCACATGTAAATGGCTCCTTCTTTGGCTGCCCTTTTAAATGTCATTGTTAATAATTCATAACACACAATTAACCCTTCTAAGGGTCCTTATGCAGGAAATGCATACTCAAAATGTCAAACAATGTTCAATATATGAAAATCTGGAAATCTTCACATGATGTGCTTGGAATGCTCCACTTCAAAAAAGCTCAACTTCAGAAAAGGCTTTGCTGCCTACAAGGCAGACTGGAGCCTCTTCTATCCATGTTCTAGCAGACATGAGGTCTATTTCCATCAAAGTGTTGAGGAGTTCACAAGGTATGACCTAACTCACTCAAAACTCAGATTGGTCTGAAAACAAGAGGATCATTACGATCTATGTAGTGAGACCCTGTAGACTCCATAGTAAATACATACATATATACATATACACACATATATACATGCATACATACATACAAAAACAACTGAGTTTGAACATACTTCATGTCATGAGGTCTGAAGTTTTTCTCAGCAGAAGTGTCCTTCATAATTTCTCCAGGTGCTGAGCAGAAAATCTCATTAAAACTTGGAGTTACTCTTTGAAATGAAGGCTAGTCACATAGGTATTATTATTGGAGGAGAATGACGTACTTATACATTTGAAAATTGTACTCTTTTCTTTTGTGTTTCCATCATGTGGGTTAAGACTCATCACTTAGCCCCTTCTTGAGAGAGAAGGGATGAGAAAAATAATATTTACCTGTACCAGCTCCCTACAAGGAATGAAATCATTATCTAATGCAAACATATGCTCATAAAAATTGGAGAAAAACAAACTTTCTATAAAACATAATAATACTATCATTACAATACACAATGGAGAGGAAGCTGAGCCAATAGCAGCCAATACTAGTTTGTGATCAAATGGAGCTCTACCAAAATTTTAACAAAAAATATTTTTATGCATTGACAACATGAACAAAATAATATTGACTTGGATGAAGTACAATGCACATAATAATAAGTACTGTATTATGAAATGGGATGACAACTTTCTTTTGAAGAGCTTAATGAAATTTATAGATTTTCCCCTCATCTCTAAGGTAAAAAGAAAGATAGATATATGAATACATTTACATAGTTTTGATCAATTATGAGTTGCTGATGCCCGAGGAACAATCAATGTATGGATAGCCTAAGAATCTATAGCTGAAGGTAACGCAGAACTAAAGACCTTGATCTTTTGTAGCATTCAAAACTGGGAGACAACATTAACTACATCTACTACAATGAAGAAGTGGGTGCGAGGCAGACTGGTGTGTCTTTGATCTGCTCCCATGCCAGATCCAGTTTTGTTCTGACATTTAATGCCATTAAGGTGAGAGCTGAGCTCTACTGGTAATGAAAACACCCACTACCCATTTCTTTATAATGACCATATCTATCTTAATCTTCATTCATTTTTTTCTAACTGGGAGATTTGTAACATCCTCCACCTTTGCACGATTTCTTTCTGAAGCCCTTCATCTGGTTGGAGGCACTATCATGTTTCTGTGGAGTTTCAAAATGGTCTTTAGCAAAAGCAATCTTCCCTTCCTATTGTGCCAGCTATTCAATCTTCCCCTTTAAGTCTCTCTACCAGCTCCCTGCTGCTTTCTAAATCAAGCTGTGATTGTGCTAGTTTATAAGACTCTCTATCATGGGCTTTCAATTTGCTATTACAGATTTTTTTTTTTTTTACTGGTATCTTTTCCAATGCCAAAAGGCATCACCTTCACCCCAGAAGGGAGTGATAGGAAATAGGTATCATGCACCACCTGCAGCTCATAGTGTGAGCACCAATAGGGGCATGGAACTGCTACAAGATGTTGCCGATAGCTGTTGTCTTCGTTTTGTGAATTGTTTCCAAGATGGTTATAAACATATTATAAAATTTATGTTAAAGTTGGCACTTCTGATATTTTTACATTGTCAAAGGATATGTTCTTTTTTGCTTTTTTAGATGGGGTCTTGATATACACTCAGGCTGGTCTTAAGCTTACTTTGTAGCCCAGCATGGACACAAACTTGCAGCGATCCTCCTGCTTCAGCCTCCTGAGTGTTAGGATTACAGGCATGTGCCACCACATCTGGCCAGGTTTAAAGAAATGAAGATAGTCAATATCACTTTGGTGATATTTTTCATAAGATCAAAAGTCATAATGATAATAAAATTATAAGAAAGCACAATTTATTAGCACAGTCTTATCCACGTATAATATAACAGAAAATAATATAATGAAAATTAATTGATCAATATGTATATATTGAATTATTAGTCTCAATTGTTTTGCCCTCTAGTTGCAATGTGCCCATATGCTAGAAGGAGTACAGAATTTGGGCAGTTCTTTGCTTTCACCAGTGAGTATTGATCCTCTTGTCTTGGCCTCCCCAGTACTGGGATTATAGGTATGTGCCATCACACCCTGTTTCAGTGGACAACTAGGCATGTCTAGGGTTCCAGCGGTACCAGGGATTGAACTCAGGTCCTTGTGCTTGCCAGGCAGATGCTTATACTGCTGAGATATCTCCCCAGACCTGAAATGTGGATTTTAGAGGGTAACGCAATCAGAGGCTTGCAATATGTATGTATAGTTAGACTTATATTTTTGAGTTTTTATATTTAATTCAATATAAAATCTTCAGAATTGTGTTGGTCCATGTAAATGTAAAACTGACAAGGACCCAACTACAATTTGAAGACAAGTTCCACAAATCCCAGCAAACAGCAATATGGTGAGTGAAGATAAATTCTGTATTCTATTGTTCCAAAAATATTTAGTCATCTATTATGCAGCAAAGTAATTTATGTATATCTATATTTATATCTATATCATCTATATCTATACGTATACCTGTACCCATATCTATATCTGTATCTCTATCTGTATCTCTATCTATATCATTTATATCTATCAATATCTATCCATTTACCTATCTATATATCTGAAATCTCTCTTAGTATATATCTTGGACATTCCACATTAAGTACAAGCTCGTATTTTTATATCTATAACCTCATGGAAAGAAGATTCATATGTTTTTGTATAATGTTCCGAAATGGAGCTTTCAAACCATCGTGAAATAAATATACTCAGTATGTTGTTTTTACTAAAATAACTATGCACTCTGGTAGTTGCTGCAATAAGTGATATTAAGGTTCACATGTGCATATCAAACATAAAAGAATCATAAAATAGAAGAGATTTCATTGTATTTTTCAAATAACATGATGAGACATATATTATAATAACATTGAAACATTTTCCTCATTTTTCTTGTCCACATTGCAACTATATCCACATTTATTTCTTTCTAAACCATTTCTAAAATCTTCAAATCTTGCCTATGTGAAGAGTTTCACAGCCATAGCCTGTGGTCTTCTTTTATATAGACTAGTACCTTTCTTGTGAATTCTGTATAATAGACTCCAGGAGAAAGAGTCCAGGCCAGTTGATAGTTTTTGTAGTTTAAATATAAAGTATACTTCAAAGACCCATGCTGTGGTCTTGTTGCCCAATATGACAGTGTTCAGAGGTGGGGCCCAGGGAGATGCCTGGATTATGGAGACACTGATTTTATCAATGGACAAGCTCCTGATTTGATCAGTGGAGGAGTTCATTGATGTGTTCATATCTCAGTAGACTTTTTGGGAGATGTACACTAATTAGCTGTCTCCATCCATGGTAGTATAACTTGGAAGATCATATCTTGTTCCTAGCTCCTTTGTCTCTGGTTCTTTCTGTCTCTCTCTGTTTCCTAGGTGTTAGGAAATTTCTAGCCAACATACTCTCTGTCATGATGTTTCTGCCTTGCTGCAGGCCTAGGAAGAACAAGCCTGTATTGGTCAGGGTTTTAACTAGAGGAACAGAACAGATATAATATAAGGAATGGATATTAACACAAAATATGCAATCTATAAGGAATCATAAGATTGGCTTACAGTAGTCAGCCAGAGGCAGATGATGAAGCATGCAGAGGGTGTCTGCTTGCTCTGGACTGAAGAATTCAGTCCTGAGGTCTGAAATTCACTGCAGCACTCTGTGTAAGTCTCTATCCATTGGCTGATGGGTCTGCGCTGGAAGACTGAAGTGTCTGTAATGGACGCTGAATAGTCTGCGACGGACGGCAAAAGATCCAAGCTGGAGGCTGAAGAGTCTGTGCTGCAAGCCAGATGATGAAATCCAGGCTGAATGCGAAGACTGAAGCTTCTCGGATGAAGTCTTGACTCGTTCCACAACCCTTCAAAAAGTCTCTTTGGGCTCAGTCATTCTGCCATGGGCCCATTGTGCCCTAGGGTGGAACCAATCGTACCCCAGGAAGGGCCCTTGATCCCACTCTAGGAAGGAGCCAATTATATCCTAGGCAGGCCCTGGTCATGCTCCAGGCAGGAACCAATTGTACTCCAGGGTGGGGCTCCCACCAAAAGGGAACCCGGCCGCTGAGTCATCCAGCCAAGTTGACAAACCCAAGTGAACGTGAATTGAAATCATGCACCAAATAAGTAACTCCACCTTTAATTTACTTATCTCAAATATTTTCTCCTAATAATGAAATGCTGACTAACACAACATGACTTTGAGCCTTAATTTTGTTTAGTAGTCAAGGCTAGAATAAAGGATGGGAACTGTCATAATTTTTTCAAATGTTGGCACATTTATAGAAATATAAAGTTGGCTCTGTGTTAGAGAATTGGTAAGCTTTTGGTATAGAATACAGAGATAATATAGTAAAGACCCTGCTTTGAAATCTCACTAGTGTTGAGAGAATATATATATATATATATATATATATATATATATATATATATATATATATACATATTATGTTATGGCCTGTTAGGCCTACCCTGGCACAACATGTGGTGCTGGGGATCAAATTATGGTCCCTGTGGTTGCCTAAGCTTGCTTAAGTAGGTGATTTAGACTGCTGAGCTATCTTGCCAGCCCAGTGTTGAGAGAATTTTGTTCCTCCAACAAAACATTAAAAAGAGATAATGCTTGAGATTAAAAAAAAAAAAACAAAAAACTTCCCTAGTTGCAACTGAGTTTATTGTATAAATAACAAACATTGAAGAATCAATGGGAAAATGTTAAATAGGAAAGTATAGTATACAGTAGAAATCAGAAAATGGGAAAACAGTATGATAAAATAGAGCCCAGGTTATACCTATATGCATTTTGAGATTGATAGAGCTAGATATCTAGATATAATTTACATTTGTCATGACAAACACAGTACTTTCTAAATTATATGATTTCTAGATAAGTGGTATTTAAGCTTGCAACAATATCATTTTATTTGTCTATAACTGAAATTTATTTTTCAAATTTCTTTTTTATATATTTAGTACAGAATCGACAGGGTCTCACTACATAGATTCACTACATAGATCTGACTCGGAGTGCTCCTCCTGTTTTAAGCCTCTTAAGTGCTGGAATTACAGGCATGCACCATCACACCCAGTCTCAATCACTGTCTCATCCTGCCCGCAAGGCAGGACCAGCACAATGTGCAGGGGATTAAACCCTGGTCCCTGCACTCAGCCTAAGCAGGTGTTTTAGTCCACTGAGCCATCTGGTTGGCCCTCTGAGGAATCTTTAAGAATCATTCATACAACACTGGTACTCAAAGAGATTGAGGGGGCTGCCCTCAAGTATCTATCTAGACTTTTCCCTCAGAAACAGTTCTAATGCTTAGGGATACTGCTGGACTTGAATCTTCTACATAAGGCTTCCAATCTGATGGGCCATCCTTTGACTTGCTAGAGAAAAGTTCCTTTTGCTGTGGGATCAAGCTAATATAACTGAGTATTTACATAATCTACTTCTTTGTAGATTGCAATCCTATATTATCCTTTTATTGAAATGTCGACAATTTACTACAAAATTTTCAGCTTAAATGATCACATATATATTAATCTCACAGTTTCTAGGGATTGAGAAATCAGGCACAGTTATTTATATGCTTTCCTCAGAGTTTCTCCAATAGACTGTTGGCCAGGCTCATCTGGAGGCTGATAAAGGAAAAATCTACGTTCAAGCTATTTTAGGTGTTGACAGTTTGAGTTTCTACACTTTTCTTGTTAGCTCCTGACTTCCACCAGGTCCTAGTAATGCCACTAATTCCTAAGAGCTACTTGTAGTTGCTTCCTTTGTGTGCTTCTCCAACATGGCCATTGGTTTCATGAAGTTCTCATGGAGAATCTCCATGCTGACAAATTGTTAAATAATATAATAATAGGAATGTCAGCTCGTAACCTTTACCATGAAACATCACCTAATCATGGATGATGTATTCTGTTAACTTGCTATGTTTAATTGCCTATAATCAACTCATAGGTCCTGCCTCTGCTAAAATACAGGGATTACTTAAGTATATGGACACCAAGACCTGGAGCTCAAGGAAGTCACCCAGAATCCATTCATAAGCCTCACAAAGATGTAGAGAGCTAGGCACCCTCAGAGGCCTGTAGCAAGACTGTTGTTAACATCTAGAGTGTTTCTTTTTCTGTCATCTGGTAACACTTATATTCTCTTAGCCCATTTTTCATTGTTATGTATGCCTGTATGCATCTTTGAGTAAATCTTCAATTTTCTAAGCTTAGAACCATAAACATATCAGGGACTTCAGAATCCTAGAAAAATATGAAAACAAAAATTTTCTATCTCAAGCTTAGCTCTTAATAATATGGCCTTCAAGAATGATTAGTTCTGCTATAACTTTGTACAAGTTTATTCAATAGTTAAAATTTTTTAAAAATGAAATTTATGAACTGTTTTCCCTTAAATTCAATAAAAACTTTTATCCTCTCCATTTAGTTTCAATGATATAGTTACATGATTTAAAAGACAGTATCAAGAACAAAACTATATCAGATGATATTTCAAAATGTAGTTCATGTTCATAGGAGTGAAGGCAGTTGGAGGATGTTTTATTTAGTAACTCCTTGCAAGCTTTCATATTAACATTGAAAAATCACTTTTTGTGGCATATTCTTCCATTAACATACTAAATATAATCACAAAAGAACATTTGAAGAGTACTTAATGTTACTTAAGGGAAGAGGAATGTAATTAGCTTTCATCAATCCATATCTACCCAATTCATCAATGCTGAGTCTAGTGGGAAGTTGAAGAACTATCCTCTGCAGTGGTCTTTGATGTCCCGTGTGTTATCTGGTGGTGTGGTCTCTTCCTCTCTCTCTCTCTCTCTCTCTCTCTCTCTCGGTCATCCATGAATTGTGATTCCAGTTCATCAAAATATTGTTACAGAGCTGAGCTCATGTCAGAGTCATGCTCTTGAATCTTCAAAACTGTGAGCCATCTAAGTCTCCTTTCTTATAAATTTACTCAGCCCTAGGTATTAATTATAATTCTGGAAAACTCATAATAGCCATGCATTATTTAAATTAATCCATGCAAAAATTTCTCCAAATCATATCATTTATACTCAAATTTCTCAGTTCAAATTCTTTAATCTCCTTAAGGACATCCTCTAAGTTGGAAATTGAATAGACATCTTACTGTGTATGTACCTTGGTACTTGACATTACTTTAAGGCAAAATATTTGTAAAGGTTATACAGATATTTTATTTTAAGTGTAAATTGTGATTGTATTATTTTCAACATGGTAAGTCTTGGCATGGTGAGTCTTCACAGTATTTATAGTGTTTATGGTTCTCATTCCAACTATAGAATAGAAAAAAAATGAGCAGAAATGGGCTTTTACATATACAAGCGTAAATTATTATTCTAGAAAGCCTTAATGAATGGAACTATCTAGAATGTTATTTAGTGCTGGATTATGTCATCGATCTTTGTTTTTCTTTTTTCATTTAATTTTTTCTGAGATAGGGCCTCATGTAGTTCCAGTTGGCCTTGAACTCACTATGTAGCCTAGACTGGCCTGAAATTTATGCAGCCCTCCTGTTTCAGCCCAGTGAGTTCTGGAATTCCACGTGTGTGCCACCACACCTGGCTTTGTCATGGATTTTTAGAAGGAAGATAAGTTCCTGAAAAATTGGACTTTAAAAGCTGCTGTAGTGACAAGAGACTTTTGTGCTCTACTTAAACCTGTGACAAATGGAGCTCTTTTGAAGGAAGCTGACACATCACATTATCCTTTTTCCTGTTGTCTTTTCACTTCATAAAGTACTTAATATTTTCATGGGTCCTTTGATCACGCTGACTGATATTTTTTGAGTTCCCGGGACCTGCAAAAGTACTGCTCAGGGAAATAGTGCGGTTGCTGGAAACACATAAGCAAATATACCCAAGGGCGCATACCACGCATTCTCAGAAATTCTTTTTGTCTTAAATTCATTGTATTGCATTTTTTATATTTTTATCTTATGAATTTCATTTTTTAAACTCAGGAAAGCAGGTCTAGTCTGTCCCTGAAGAGATAATGGGATTTGTGCTTCTTTATGAAGCTGAACTGTTTGTACTATTCAAACTTGCTTAAAATGAGAGAGAGATGACAATTAACTAGTGGCAAACTCAGACTTCTCTAAGTGCAGTAAACTAAAGAGTAGCTAATCAAATATACTGTTGCTTTATGCTGAACAGGGATGTTATACACTACGATTATTCATGAAAAACTGGTGCTGAGGATTCCAGTTCTGTTCCCATCTTCCACCTCCATTTTTGATCTTTCTGTTTTGAAAAACAGTAGTAAATTTTACTGGAAAAAGTAAAAGTGAAGAGAGAAAGAAATTGCCTTTGCAGAGTATGCTTGAACCACGTAAAACAGGAAAAAGCAAGAAAAGAGAACACCCTGGAGAAAGCAGGGTGTGTGATCTTGAGCAAAGCCCTGAATGGCTAAAAGTGTTTCTTGGCAAACACAATGAAACAAACAATAAGAGCAACAGCAAAACAAAAATTTTCACAAACAAACAAAGGATTTGTTGTAAGTTGATGGAATCAGCTTTCACATATAATCAGTTGCTCCAAAATGACAGCCTATGTGTTCCTTCTGTGAAGCAATGATGATATTGTGGCCGTGGCCAGGTAGGCAACTAAGCCCTAGGTGGCAGCCAGTCTTGGTGGAGATATTCCAATATGTTTCTCAGTGTTAAAATCACAAGTGATTGGCAGTGTTACTGCTGCTTTTGGAAAACGAAAAAAAAAAAAAAAAAAAAGAGAGAGAGAGAGAGAAAGCGAACTCAAGTGATATGTAGAGGGGAGGGAAAAGTGGCAAATAGCATGTTTATATCTGTAATCTGAGTAGACAGACTGCTTCAAGTTTTGATGGGAGAAGTCTTTCTGAACTGAATATCTGTCTCTCTGGAATTCCTATGGTTATAGCTGAAAACAAACTTTATTCATTTTAAAAATGAACTTTACATACTATAACACCAAACAAAAATAATTCTAAAAAGTAGGGGGCTTCATTGCTAGCAAAAACCTTGTTATGTAATTTGAAAGTCCTTAGGGCACCCCTTGCATTTCCACAGAATGTGATAGAAGGCAGAGATCAGTTCATTCTCTATTTTAATCAGATTGAAGTGCCACTCACCTATACATTTTCATCATAGTAGTTTATTTCCTTGCACAATTCCCACACGGTAAAGTACGGTGACTGTTACTTGTTTTTTGTTGTAGTTGCCAAAACAAAGTTTACTAGAGCATTTCTTGAAATAAAGTTTTAGAATTTTTCTAGTCTGAATTTATGCTTCTTTTTTTTTTTTTTCACACATTTAGGAGGGGGGACACAGCAACTATGGGATCTTACTACTAGATCAGACTCATATTGATTCTCCTGTTTTTGGGCTCCCAAAGTGCTGGGTGCCATTATTCCCAGTGTCAGTTGCAGTCTCAGAGTGTCCCGGGGGTGGGTGGGGCCGGCACAGCACATTGAGGATCAAATCAGATTCTGTGCTCTGCCTCAGCAGGTGTTTTAGTCTGCTGAGCTATCAGGTCAGCACTGAATTTATGCTTTCTATACAATTTTTATCAACAACTTTTAGTAAAAGTTTATAGAAAAATGTAGTTTTCCTTTAAGAATGGTGATATTCCCTCCTTTCTAGACGGCAAATATAATTAGTGCCAATTATACGTTTAGCTATCTTTACCAAGAAAAGCAGTGGCAATTAGAAATTCGTGTCAAGTACGTATGATGACACCATATTTTCTTTTGTCTGTTTTGTATTACTCCTAAGATTTTGTGTTTTACATCAGTGTACATTTGGTTATTGTATTTCACGTTTTCCTAAATGCCTGCTGTTTCAAATCTAGTGTGAGAAATAGTAAATCTAAATTTAATCAATCAACGAATGTATTGCACCTTATTCTGCATATTCTGCTGAGTTAACAACATAAAAATATAAAAGGCTCCTATGTGTTTTTTTCTAAATTGACCAGATTTCATGAGGTAAATACTTAACCAGAGTGCATAGAACTGGGTGTGGAGCTGCTAGGAAGGAAGGGGTTTTGTAGTTACCTAGTCCTATCTGGTGCTCACTTTTACATTAACCTTGACATTATATTTTCTGAGCTTGGTGTATAATTATTCCATTTGTATATGTTGTAATAAATAAATATGTTAAAACCAGGCCTATTTGAATGAAGATAGGAATGCTTAATAGTGATAATGTGCATTATAGCACATGAAATAATTCTAATTAAAATATTTTATCCCTTCTTATGTCCCATAATTAATGCACCTAGAACTATCTTAAGGTTCATTTAACCCAGTTGTTTCTGAATAGTTTGCATTCATTTAAATGCTGGTACATAAGAATGCTATCTAATTTGTATATCTTAAATGTATCTAATATCATTGTAAATAGAACTATGAAATAGTTTACTTCCCTAATATTTTAATTTGGCATTAAACTCAAAATGCAATAATTTTTTATAAAAACTGTGAAGCTTGGCAAGGGGTGTTCCTACACATAGGGGATTGTTTATTCTTAGCTATGAAGATATGGTGGTGTTAGCCAGTTACATATATGTCACCTTCTCCAGCACCCAGTCACATTGCAGACAATATGAAAATATTGTCTAGCAGGGCTGGAAAATCTAACCAAGGAGTGCAGGATATCTTAATAATAAAAACAACTGCGAGTGAAAATAGATCTGCTAGTTCTTCTTGGTTCCATGCGCAAAGGGTCAGTCATCACACCCGGATTTGCTGGACTATGCTAAGTGAAGAGACTACTATCAGAAGGTGCTGGAGAATCAATGTCTGATTCTGTGAACCTCTTGAGAGCAATTACTTGTGGGAACACTTGATTTTGAGAACCCTGGATTGTGTTGTGACACTCTTTCTCCTTGGTAAGGAAATGCAGACTTGTTCCACTTGTTTGTTTTGGATACACTTACATTCTGTCTTTAAAGGCAACAATGGCTGTAGGAATATAAAATGTTCTGGAACAAAAACCACACGATCATCTCAATAGATGCAGAAAAGCTTTTGGCAAAGCCCAACACCTTTTTATGATAAAAACCCTATGGAGAATTGGAATAAATGGTCTATATCTCAACCTGATAAAGCCATCTATGAGAAACCAACAATGAACATCATACTAAATGGACAAAGAAGGAAAGTTTTCACTTTATTAATAGAAATAAGACAAGGATGTCCCCTGTCTGCACTCCTATTCAATGTAGTTCTGGAAATATTAGTCAGAGCAGTTACACAAGAGAGAGAAATAAAAGAAATAAGAATTGGTAAAAAAGAAGTAAAGCTATAATTATTTACAGATGACATAATATTCTACATAGAGGACCTCTCCCAGATCCGCCAAGAGTCTTGTAGATTTAATCACCAAATTCAGCAATGTATCAGGATACAAAGCCAACAACCAAAAATCAGCAGCATATTCGTACACAAATAATGAACACACTGACAGAGAAATTAGGGAAACCGCACCTTTCACATATTGAAAACAAGAAGTAATATTCAATTATTTGTCCAATCTTGCATAACTATATCTATCATTTTGATCAACAGACTTTACATTAAAAATAGATAGTAGAACAAAAAATTAAATCAATCTCACAAAAGAAGTAGATTTATACAGTGAAAATTACAGTACTCTGAGGAAAGACTGAAAAGGATTTGAAAAAATGGAATAATATTGCATGTTCCTGGTTTGGAAGAACCAAAATTGTGAAAATGGCCATATTCCTAAAATTATTATGCAGATTTAATGCAATCCTTGTTAAAGTGCCATTAGTGTACCTCACAGAGACAGGTAAAACTTTCCTCAAATTCATTTGGAATTAGAAGAGACCCAGAATATCAAAAGCAGTCTTGGGAAACAAAGGAATGGCAGGTAATATCACTCTCCCTGACCTGAAATTATACTGTAAAGCTACTGCAATAAAGTTAGCATGGTACTGGCATAGAGACAGACTTGGGGATCAATGGAACAAATTAGAAGATGCAGGCACAACTACAAACACACTCAGCCATCTTATCTTTGATAAAGGGTCCAAACATGTTCCCTAGAAGAAAGATAGTCTCTTTAATAAATGGTGTTGGAATAACTGCCTTTCCTTATGCTGAAGGCTAAAATTAGACTCACATCTATCACAATGTACTCAACTACAGTAAAAATGGATCAAAGATTTAAATATTAAAACAGAAACACTGAATCTTATGGAGGAAAATGTAGGTAGAAATCTTAAAGACATAGGTGTTAGGTATAGAGCTCATGAACAAAAACCAACTGCACACGAAATACTTCAAAGAATCAATAACTGGGATATCATGGTTTTAAAAGTTTCTGTACTTCAAAGCAAACTTCCAAAATTAAAAACAAAAACTGAGAAATTGGGAAAAAATACAGCCTATTGTCCTTCCAACAGAGGCCTTCTATCTAGAACATACAAAGAATTTAAAGATAATCAGGCTCTCTAATTTCAAAGATGCCCAATCCAAAACTGGGCATCTGAGATGAATATACACCTTTCAGATGAAGAAATACAAATGACAGGTAAAAATATGAAAAAGGATGGTTTAGACAACTGTTCTGTGAATTTCTGCTGGTCTATGGAATGGAGCAGATAATGCTTCTTTTTTTGTCTCCTTTTTCTATTATTTCTTCTTTTTCTCCTCTTAATCTCCTATCTCTTTCTTTTTCTTTTTCCTTCGTTTTGCATGCATATATCTGGTAATGTGAATAACTAGTTGGAAGACAACACTATGCATTACAACAAATACTATGAAATTCATATTACTTTGTTACGTGAAATTATCACTTATAATTTTTCTGTTTTAATGCTGTTTTATGCTCTATAAAAATCCTTGAAAAGGAGCAGGTCATAGTAGCTCCCCTCAGCCAAGTCAAACTGTATGAAAGGTAGACTTCATTGGCCTCGAGCAAGGAGTAATCTGGGCAGAAATTTTTTTTCAATACAATTTAGCAAATTTGCATGCTTGAGTATTTAAATGACAAGTTCAAGGGCTGATATTTATGCATAAATCAAATCAGGATTATTTTGAGAATGATATTTTAATTTAGATACCAAAGTTAAGAAACAATATAAGGACATTTTAAATTGGATACTTTAAATTTTCTTAGAAACTGCAACAGTAGCATACTCTAATATTATATCTATGTTTTTACACTAGATAGAATAATGCCATAACTTTTGAATATATATATATATATACATATATATATATATATATATATCTTTTGATAAAAATGTTTACCACAGAGTCATTATGAAAATGGGAAAAGATATATGTCAGGAAATGTGTTAGAGTGACAAGTAATGGGGAAAGTTGATGTCACAGCGAGACCACCATGCAGAGTCCCACTTCAGGGTGGAAGATGTTCACTTCTATGATGCAATTCTGTAGTAAATCGAGTTCTCATGAGCTCAGGAGGATGAGAGACATTGTCTTCTGTTATGATTATGATAGATTGGGTTCTCCAGAAAATTCAAACTGGCAGATTTGCTTTGTGGGAAAGATGGTGCTTGTGACAGCACCTGTAGTGGGTGAAAGAAATAGAACTGGGCAGTGGAGAGGAGAATGCAAGTGCAGCAGAGGCTGCAGCGGTTTCCAAAGGGTGCTCTGGAGCAGGGCTGCCTGTTAGAGCTGCCTCACACTGGCCTTTGGTCCTTCTCCTTCGGCTGTCTTTATCAACCAGATATTGGAAGGAAGCTTCCTTGAGAGGATGTCGAGGTGGCACAGAATAGCAAATTTTATCAGAGAGCATTACTTAGACTGTGGCTTTGTCATAAATTTTCAGTCATCAACATTCCTGGTCCCTGAACATGATGGCTAATTTTCTGTGACAATTTATTTGGATCATTGTGTGCCTAGATATTTAGCTAAACATTTTGTGTGTGTGTATATTAAATATATATATATATATATATATTATATACATATATATGTATATATATACATACATGTATATATGAATTGCTCTTGAATTGTTAGATTAATTGTTAGATTAAATAAGATTAAATAAGACAGATTGCCCTTTCCAATGTGGATGGTCACGATCCAATCAATAAAGAGCCTGAACAGAACAGAAAGGTAGCGTAAGGGAGAACTTGATCTCGGTTTACTTAACCTGAAACATTTGCCTCTCTGATTCTCATATTGGAAGTATATTTGTCCTTCCTGGCTTTTAGGCTGTGGGACTCAGACTAAATTTCATCAACTTTTGTGGGTTTCCAGTTCATAGAAGCTCAAGTGTGGAACTTTTCAGCCTTCATAATCACATAAATCAATTTATCACAATAAATGTGTCTGTCTGTCTGTCTATCTATCTATTCTATCTGGATATGTCCTGTGGTCCATTTTCTCTGAAGAACCTGAATGAACACAATAGAATCATAACATCTCTGTTTTAAAAGGAAATGACTATGGTTTGGCTATAGGAGTTCTTGTGGTCAAATTGAATACAGAACAATTACTGTTATTATAACTGTCAATAATCTATATTAACCTTTATTATAGAGGGTTATCAGTGCATTTTATTGATACTTCTTTATCCTTTGAGTTTTATGGCCAAAATTATATGAGGCTGCTCACCTCAAGAATATTGAACCTGTGAAGCAGCACAAAGAACTGGGTACAAACAGGCCTTGGAGCCAAAGTTCTGTACCTGGGTAAACACTTGCAAGGCCTCCTGTTCCACAGCTGTGTAACCTACAGCAACAGACATAGATTTACAGATGATGTGTTACAGAGTATGTAAAATGTTAAATCACTTTCTTGCATAAAGCAGTTTGGATGCAATAATATAAAACTATCATACAATTTATGTCTATGAGTTATAGTTATTCTATTCATTTGACAGATGAGGAAACAGTTTTATTAAGGTAGGTGAAATATTAAGACACATGAACTCAGGCATTCCACTCTTGAGTGAGTGTTTTACCTTTACTGAAATTTTTCTGTTATAATATTCTCAGCATATTGGCCAGGTTGATAACTAGTAAGGTGATTAAATAGTGTTTCCATGCCTTTTCTATGGGTGGTCAAAACAAGTGAAGATGGGCTGGCCTGATAGTGCTTCCACAGAGCACAATGGCAAGGGCTTTGATCTCTGGAATGCTGTGCCAGCCCTGCCCCTGGGGCGCGCTGAGACAGCAATCGTGACTGGGTATTGGATAATGGAGATAGTTCAGTAGAATAAGCACTTGCCTGGCAAATGCAAGGTCCTAAGTTCATTCCCTGGTACTGGAAAAAAACAAAAGAAAACAAAACAAAAAGATGAGAGAGAGAGAAAGAGAAGAGAGAGAGAATGGGCATGGTGGCACATGCCTGTAATCCCAGCGCTTTGGGGGGCTGAAAACAGAAGAATCATTATGAGTCCGATCTATGTGGTGAGACCTTGTAGAACCAGTATATCTTGTTCTAAATGCAAAAACAAACAAACAAAAAAAAACCCAAGTGAAGATAAGTTTTATAAAGTATTTATAAGTTCTTTTGACATTGAACTAAGGAAGATTCTGACTCTAAAGAGAGAAAGTACCCATTAATTTGTATTTTCATTCATTGCTCAACAAAAATCTTTGGATTGGACTACTGCATTCTAAGTTCTTTGCTGATTCTGAACTAAAGTAGTTAGCAGGACAGCCATCGTTCTGACACTTATGGAGTTATCAAATGAAAAGAAATTCATGGTACTTTAGGAAGAAAAATACATGGCTATAAGAAGATTGAGCCTCTCATTAAGTTTATGTAACTAGGTACGGTAGTTATGAGAGTTATGGCCAAACTGGCCACTCTAGTACCCACAACCTACACGAATCACTTCTGATCTCAGTCTCTCCAGCCTTCATGTGGTCTCATAGCATATAGCAGAAGTACATTATACATGTTCAAAAGAAAAAGAAAAATTAAAAATTAGTATTTAGGTAAACCGTTTCACTCAGGAGCTTTATGGCCTAGCAAGAGCGCGAGTGGGAGATCTCACTTTGCTATTCCGTTACTTGACTGTCATTTCTTATAATTGCTTCTTATAATGCGAACACTTTACTGAGCTGGGCATGATTCCTGTTAAAGACACATTTCAGAAACATGGCCTCCAAACATAAACTAATTATTTCATCTGTGCTGAATTGAAGACGTAACAATCTGTTCCAATCCTGGAGGAAAAATTTCTGGTGTTAAACTTGTTTCCAAAGCACTACAGAATACCATAGTGTATGGTACTTGATCTGTGCTTAAAGTGATGCTTATTGGTAGTGTTGATTATATGAAGTTTTTGCCTTATGCGCTGACTTTCACATTTAGAGTACCAATAAGCTGTGACTCTATGCAGTGCTGTCCTATGAGAAGGAGTCCTGGGGCCAGTTGGCAACTTGGGCTTAAATAGAAGTGGCATTATAACCAGCTGTGTGATGGAGAGTTCAGTTAACTTCCTCTGTTAAGTGGGAATTATAGTATGTATACATTATCATGAAGAAAGAATGAAAATATATGAAAGCATTTATCTTGGTGTTTTACTGAGAAAGAAATGGTTTATGATAAAATAATTGTCAAATACAGCATTTTGAAGGGTCAAGGTTGGTACAATGGCTAGAATTTTACATTGTGCTGATATAAGTATTAGGAACTGGTAAAAGAGAAATTTATATTATATTAATTATATTATTATGTTATATATATTTAATAACAGTAATTAAGTTTAGTTTTGGAGCTAATGCTGGGCTTGAAAACCTATTTTCCATACTAATGAGCTTTGCAACTTCGGTTAAGTTTGCTTAACTTTGCTAAACTGTTCATCTCTAAAACTGTACAATAATTTGTGTTTCAGAGTTTTGGTGCGATATTATAGTAAAAGATGTGATCAGTGGGGCTGGGAAGATAGCTCCGAGGTCTAAGTACCTGTGTGGCAAGTACAAGGACCTGGGTTTGATGCCTGATACTACATTCTGTGCTGGCGCAGACCCCAGACATGCTGTGCAGGCCCTGGAACCTGATGCAGTAGCACCCACCTATAATGCCAGTGCTGGGGAGGCTGAGATAGGAGGATCAACATGAGTCCCAACTGCGTAAGGAGACCCTGCACAAAATGAGCAAAGTAGCTATCCATGTAATCCAGTTAGCTAAATTTCTGTCAGTTAGTGTGTTCTCCAAAGTGTTAGCTTTTATTTCAGGGCAGTTTCATGTACTTGTGTATTATAAGCATCCTTGCATTTGTTCAATTTATACATATGCAAAAAGAAGCTCAGTGTTTGGCTGGCTGGTTGTGACAGCTGTCTTCACATAAATCTGTTGACTTCAAATTTCATATAATCTGTTTCCTGTCTGGTTCCTCCAAACCCCCAACACATGGGCAAGACAGTGCTAAAATTGCTGCTGCTGACATTATTCTCTCTCTCTCTCTCTCTCTCTCTCTCTCTCTCTCTCTCTCTCTCTCTCTCTCGTCTCTGCTGCTCAGCGTCATAGTGATCTTCTTGTATCAGCTTCTCCAGCCCTGGGATACAGGTGTGCACCACCACATCTAGTTTTGGTGGCCAACACTGGGTGCCCAGGGCAGGCCTGCACAGAATGCAGTTCTGGGGACTGAACCCAGGTCTTCGTGCTTGCCAAGCAGGTGCTTAAACCACCAAGCTATCTCCCCAGCCCTGCTGATATAATTTTGCACAAATCTGTCCTCCAAATTAATCCACAGCTAAAATTAAAGTCAGGGAAATTCCTTTGCAAGGTTGCAATTGTACAAAAAATATGATAAACTGAAAGATCACAGTACCAGAAAAATTCTCTAGAATAATTGAGAAGGTATGTCAAGATTAAAAATTAAAAGAGAATTTTAAGATACAAATGAAAGATACATTACTACAAACATAAAGCATAGAGAAGTGACAGGAGAAGAGTATGAAAGCAAAACTTTTCTTTGTTTTTGTAGTTTAGGAAGAGTTCACCATCACTTTATTGAAAATAAATCTTACTCCCTAAGTAATATTAGTTCTATTTATAGGTTACAGAAATCTCTTACTATTTAGAACTTTAAAATCACTTTAATGCTTATCAGCTGAGGTTGAAGTATTTCCTTGGGCCAGAAACAAATCAATGTAAAATATTCATTGGTTAGTTACAAAATATGGTAGGTCCACTGTTTTAAACTTTCGACCCTAGGGTGACGAACAGATATGACTTAATATTTAGTCATATTCAGAGCCATTAGAACCTTGAATGTAGAGTGTTAGCTGTATCGTATGTCTTTCACACAAATGAAAAAAAAAATGCAGTATCAAGCAAGAATTGCTTTAATCCTGTCAATCTCAGTGATGGTCATTCATTCCCGGTTTTGGCAAGCCGTTCTATTCTTTGTGTTTTAATCCTGGCTAAGAGGCTCTGGCTCTTACATGGCAGGATAACGTTCCAAAGGCTGATGGCATTGTTCTGCTTCTTTGTGTATCATGGCCACCCTGATTCTGACTTAACTTCCCTCTAATTCCTGTCTCAAGATGAGTGCTTAGCATTGACGACGTGTCAGAGGAGCTCTGTCTAGGCAGTAATTCCACTTCTCAGATTCCTAGGGAAATATCCTGTGGCCATGGTAAGTAGAAGGGTGTTTATAAAAATACTATTTTAATGTCATCTTCAAGGATTTTAGGCTTGGATATATTACTGACTTTCCGTGATTCTGATTATTTTCTCTTGGACGTTACGCAGTTTTAACTCCTACCTAAGATCGTGGGCTCACCTCCTTGCAGACAAAGGGCACTGACATAGCCATTTAAAAGTAAACTTTTAAATAGCATTCTCTTCTTGGAGATTCCTTAATTATTGCTTTCTGCCATATTCCCCTACTGACATAATAAGAATTTCATATATCTAGGCACACATAATTATTAATAGATTTTTCTTACATTGTTTCTTTTAAAACAATTCATTCTAATTTAACTGACAATAATTGTGTGTGATGATGAGGTACAATTTGATATTTTCTTTCTTTCTTTTTTTTTTTTTTTGTCTTTTTGGGACAGGGTCTTACTGTGCAGTTCTGGCTGGCCTTGAGCTCACTTTTGTAACCCAGGCTGGTTTTGAACTCGCACCAATCCTCCTGCCTCAGCCTCCCAAGTGCTGGGATTACAGGCGTGCGCCACCATGCCCGGCACAATTTGACGTTTTCATCTTCGTTATATTTTAGAAAGATTTAGTCAAGCTAATTAGCATGTGCATCACACGACTAACTTAATTTTTTTTTTTTTTTTTTTTTTTTTGTGGTAAGACTAAGTAAACCGCATAGAAATAAGGAAGAAAAGTGGCCAATATAGGCTTGCATATTTTGTATATACTGTGAAGAAATAAGTCTTTTTATAACAAATTTAAGTCTTCTCCACTATACTCACTGTTTTATTTGCTTTTACATGAAGTTCCATAAGAGGCTTATCTTCTGATAATTTCTATCTACTCAGAAGATTTCAGCATCCTACAGGCCACCTTGTAGACTCTACTTTATGTTATTTACTGAGCAGCATGAATTTTGAGATTCCCACAGTTATTCTAAAAAGACTGGGGAAAGGATACCATCATCTCCTGAGCCAGATCTTAATGGGGAGCAATGCAGTCCTGGCAAGTTGGTGCTTGCAGAAGTAGAAGGGAGAAAGGGAGAAAGAAAGGAAGGAGATATAGTTGTACTCCCTTGGTCCTGTTAGGATCTTCTTTTCCTGAAATTAGCTTTGGAGGTTCTGGGCTTTGTTAAGAGATGCTTTTCCGATATAACTATTTTGAGTAGAGGTTAATTTCCTCATTTCTTGTTATGAATTTAGCCATAGGTAGGATGACTACTCCACAGGATGTGATAGAGATCTAGGAATCAAATAAAATGTGAACCCTAGATGATACTATAAAACCTTGTAATCTTAAGGTTTAGAATCACAACATTCTCTGTGTTAGTCAATAAACATGTGGTGTCATAAAATAAGATACTATATATTGAGAAGTTTTGGACAATGCATACTAATTATTTAATTGACTGTACAATTACCCTAAAAGCTCCCAAGCAATCAAGGTCCGTACAGGCAAGAATTTTATTTATATTTTCCTAAATTGTGCAAATCTCACTCTTACAAAAGAATTTTTTTTAAAGGAATATAAGTGCTCAGACCCAAAGAAAACATTTTTTTTTTTTTCAGACAGGGTTTCGCTATGCAGTTCAGGTTGACCTTGAGCTCACTTTTGTAGCTGAGGCTGGTCTTAGACTTGCACTGATCCTCCTGCCTCAGCCCCCCACGTGCTGGGATTACAGGCGTGTGCTACCATGCCCAGCCCCAACGAAGACATTTTTAGTAGTTCCCAGACAAGTAATTTGAGAATGATGGCATGTGAAACATTTTCACATTTGTTGTATGGCTGTTAAAATAACTGAATGGTTTTTTTTTAGATTTTTTTTTAAAATTTTATTTTTTTCTTGTTTCAGAACTTTTGTTTGTTTGTTTATTTATTTTTATGGCTGGCTTAGCCTGCCCTGAAGGTAGGGCTGGCTCAGCATGTGGTGCCAGGGGTCGAACCACAGTCCCTGCAGCCCCCTAAGCTTTCCTAAGCAGGTGCTTTAGACCACTGAGCCATCCTGCCAGGCCCCAATAACTGAACGTTTTTAAACCAGAGCCTTCCCAGGCTTTGTTTTTCTAGTTTAAGTCATTGAACTTTGCTTTCTCAGATTCTGACTACATGTTAATATGATCTGGATGCAATAGGGTGCTTAGAAACCATAGTGATTTATATTGTTAAAACAGATTTTGAAAAGTAATAACAGCTCTTGAACTTAAACTCTGTTATGTGTAAAGCTTGGTTAGAAAAAAATGCATTTGCAGTTTAAGAATAAACTTATTGTTTGAGCTCTAATGATAATGAAAAGAAGCGCTCACTGTAACCAGCCAGCAATCTTGAAAACTAAATGAAATGCAGGGAGAGCTTAGCAGGAGCTATGCCATGTATCAGATTCCTGAAAATTTAAAAATGGTGACGATTCTTTGTTATTAAAAAACATAACTGTTTGGCCACACCCTCTTCGTCCTCTTTGTTTCCATCGCCTATTTGCAGGATCACTTTCAAAGACAACCATGAGAATAAAAATGAGTCTGTAGTCCCCATGAGGGGACATTTCTTTTGGCTCAGATTCAGTTATAATGTCAGTCAAGTAATTTGCTCTTTGTACATGTTTTATATTATAGTTTTCTTAATATGATGTGAAAAACCTCTGCCTAGTTTAGTTTCTCATTATGTTGTCATATTTTCAAGTCCAGAAATGATGATAATAAATATTACAAATATTTATTGAGTGCTTACTACATGCCTATTACCCCATTTATAGAAGAATATTTATACATACATGTGGTGTTAAAATATTTTTGAAAATATATAGCCCTTGAATGAGCCACTAATCTGAAAATGCCATACATTCATCCCTATTTTATATATATGCATATATATATATATATTTATTGTTGCTGGTGGTGGTGATGGTGGTGCTGGAGATTAAATCAAGGGATTCTCACAAGCTTGTTGCTAGTCTATGAACTTTTGGTTACTTATCTTTCTGGGTATACAGAGTAAGCTCTTTGAGTTCACTCTGTGTTTTCCACTGTTGCATATCAAACTCCAAGATATTGCCTTGTTTAAAAGCAAATTATCAAAATATAGATATAAGACAAAAGCCTAATGTCCCAAGGGAGCAAGGAGCCATAAACTGAGCACAAGGAGAACTGTTGTCTTTCACTTGTAAATCCCGGCAAGCTGGGATTCAAGGCTGCAGATAACAAACAGCTTCTCCTGTGCTTTGATCCCATGCTTGGGATGTTATCAGCTAGCATTTGTGTAAATCTCATATTAGGCAAATGGTGGAAGTCAATAGAGATAGTAGTTTGTGTTTATCAAGGTAGTTATTCACATTCGTTAGCCTGCCTTTAGCCATCAATAAAATGTGAGATGCTTCTGAGGCTATGGGCTTGCTTGGAGAGAGACTAATCCCAGAGAGACTTCTGAGGCTACATTCATCAGATCTTTTGTCCTTTCTTTTGGCACTCACTCATATAGTCGCAAATATTTGCCAAATTAATGGTCTACTTGAGAAAGAGATATGAACCTGTAATATATGATATAGCAATAATAAATAGTAGGCTTGAAAATAGAAATTGAAGGCCATAAATATTTTCCCTCTTCTTTAATGAATTATGGCTAGGTGCTAGATTTATTTATTTATTTATTCATTTTGGCACTAGGGATTGAACTCAGGACCTTGAGCTTGCTAGATGGACACTTACACAGTTATCTCCTCATCTCTTATTTTTTATGCCATTGAGCTATATCTATTGCCCTTATTTCTTAAATTTTAAATTGATAACAATAATTATAGTGCTGTTGATAATGATTTAGATTTTGTAATAATACCTGAATCACAATACATAACATTTTTTAGATTTCAGATCCATGTTTCATCTTATAATAAATGTATATTCATCAATTTTATGTTAATATATAACAAAATATCAGAGGAATGATACTTTTTAATGAAGATAATCATAGTCACCTCATAGTTTTGGATTCAGAAAGCTTAAACAGCATGGCAGTGGCTCTGGTGAGGACCCCTCTGACTCAGTCACCTCATGGAAGACAGGGAGCACAAGAGAGCAGGAGGTGACATTACCACACAGGAAGCCACGGCCTGAGCCAGAGGTTGGGCTCAGACTGGTATTATAATTTGCCCTTACGAGAACTAAATCAGGAGCTGTTTTACTCTGAGGTCAACACCGCTAATGACCTAAAGACATATCTCTAGGCCATACGACCTCTTAGAGGCTGTGACATCTCCCCACATAACCACACAGGGGGCCAGGCTTCCACTGTACAGACTCTTGGTGGACACAGTTTAAACCTTATTTACACCCTGATATTAAATAACTTTATGAACAGGGAAAGTTGATATTGCTTTCATTTGTCAAATGAACAAACTGAGTAAAAAAGTAATTTAACAGCTAGTATAGTTCCTCTTAAGTAGCCATGTTATTGGTAAAATCTATGCTGAACAGGCAATTTCTTGGCAACTGTGTGTGTTAACATCAACTCCATCCTCAGAATACACTTGGTGATATTAAGGGAGGACAATTACAAAATGATCAATTCATAAACTTGCACAATACAACGACAGCCTAAGCCTGTTAGATTTTATCTCTAGGTAAATGATAGAGTCACAAAGAACCAAAGTTGTAACAGGGCAGAAGCCCTGGGTAGTGGACATTCCAAGTCCTGCTATTCTTGAGGCCAGGATATGCCGATGTTTGCGTATCATTCTTATTGCCTATAGCAGTCCAAATTAAGTATTGGTTCTTATAATCTACAGATTAAGAGGAGAAAGCTCAGTCATTGTGGAGAGGCTTGAGGATCAAATTTAGCACCTCTTTCAGAATGGGGCTAAGTCAAGATCCAGCAGAACTAAGCTTGTTGATAGTAGTCTCAATTGTGAGAGTCTGCTAAGGGAAAACTTGGCATATGATTTGTTATTCAGACTAAAATGGAGTCTTGATTTGTGACCATGAGCCTGAATGTAGAACTAAGACTATGTCACTGATCAGTGTGCCAATGAGTCTTTACAGAGGGGGTCTTCTCAGTCTTCTAGGTCAAAACCAACAGTGGCTTCTGAAAGCAACATAAAGACCGCTGCTGAGATCTACATGGCTTTAACTGTATTCTTCCAATCTCACCTTCTCTTATGTTCTTTACCCCTACTCAGTAGATTTACTAAGTCACATTTTATTTTTTACATTTCTAAGCTTTTCATTTGAAGTCTTTACTCTGTCCTCATTATTAATGTGTATTCATTCTTCAGGTTTTGGGCTAAATGTCCTTTACTTTAAATATTTTCCTTGACTCATAATTCTGCAGTACAGTACCAGTTTATGTATCTCAAAATACTTGTGGTTTGTCCTTAGAGCCCTTCAAAAATTTTGTAATTATAGATTTACTTTTAAGCTTACATGTTAAATGTGTATTTTCTCCACTGAACTTTACATTCATGGTGAAAGTGTTGTTTTTAGTGACTTCTATGTCACTTGTAGCTGACCAGCTGTCATGGAATTAGCCTTTAATAATATATGGTGAATAAATACATACATAGAAATTAAAGAGATACAAGAAAAGAGTTGTTATTATTACATAAGATTTATTTTCCTTTGACAAGGTCATTATGGTTATCTAATTATCATTTCTTCTTTTTTTTCCTACCACATTAAATGTCTTTGTGATTTTAGGCTTTCTAAATGCCTTTCTAAAAAGATCATCATCAAGGAAATTTCATAGCTTTGGTGAATTTTCTTGGTGTCCTATGACTAGCACATACATAGTGTTAGTGATAGCCTTCAATTGCTACCTGCTTAATGATTTTTTTTTTCCAAAAGCTTTGCAAAAGAAAGCATCAGGACTTACAGTGCTATCGTGAATGATGTTACCATTGGTTGATCTCAAATGGAAATCTGAGTGTCATGAGCAAGAATAACTCAGCAGCTTTTATTTTTTTTTTAGATTCTGATTCTGATTATCCTGTATATGCTGCTCCTATAGAATCTAGCATGTCAAGAACAATTTCATCTATTTTTCCTACCAGCTACTATACTAAATTCATCTAGCAGAAGAAAAGGCAGAGATGTCAAGGAAACAGATGTGGGCACTGCAAAAGCAAGTGCTTCATGCTTCATCTTACATGCCAAAAAATTCTACTATTGAAATTCAACATCTGTCTTTTTAGAGGAATTAACACTTTCAACCAGGTTGAAAGTAAGCTCTCTTGGGGGCTGGGGAGATAGCTCCGAGGCACAAGTGCCTGCTGGGCAAGTGCAAGGTCGTGAGTTCGAACCCTGGTCCCACAAAAAAAAAAAAAAAAAGAAAAAAAAGAAAGTAAGCTCTCATATTCAGTGACTGCTATCCAGAACATTAGCCATTTGAAAATCAACACAATCAATTGCATACAAGCCGTTTCCTTCATTCTGATGTATGTATGCAAGTAGAGTCAGATACCAACATTTTCTTGTGTGAATCACATCTCATTTTTATGTCCTGAGCACTCCTTTCTCCCTTGCAGGTTTGACAGTGACACAGGAATGTTGGTAGAAGGTGATTCTTTAGAAGGAAGCTTGAAGAGGCAACCTTGGATCCTGAGGAACTGAAGTCTGAGGCCAGGAG
Source organism: Myocastor coypus (assembly GCA_004027025.1). Lineage (NCBI taxonomy): Eukaryota > Metazoa > Chordata > Mammalia > Rodentia > Myocastoridae > Myocastor > Myocastor coypus. The sequence continues at coordinate 57,119 of PVJA010009799.1, forward strand.
TGCTGCGAGGGATGCTTTTGATCAGTAACTAATGAAGCCCTATATAAGTCTATGCTTTGAAACCCTGCATCCTTGATAAGGTCAAAGACACAGAGCTAGCTGTCTTAGGAGCCTAATTAAAGTCCTGACTCTCTGAAAGAAATTAAACATTGGCAGGAAGAAAAGTACCAGCAGCTGTCAGAAAGCCATGTCTTCAAGGACAGCCACACCTTGACAGCACTTTCAAAGTGTTTCCCTCATTGCTCTGTGAACTTCTAAAAATCAGTTGTTCCATTTCTGATTTGACAGCTGGCCCTGAAAAAGTTGGTGAATCTGTGCTGCTTTCCCCATGAAGGGACCTGTGTTCGTGCAAAGTTCTTCTCATCTGTGGCAGCTCAGAGTGGCAACTGTTGGCCAATGTGGCAATGCTGGCCCGTTCATTAGGAGGCAGCAAAAAGAGCAGAGGTGCATGAATCAAAGAACCTGAGTGCTCACTGTGATGCATCTTGAAATTGGACTGTCAGAGTTTTAGGGCAATTTTCACTTGAATTTTAGAGGAGTTGGAAATCTCCTTAGCCCAAAAACTGGCTGGCAGGAAGGAACTTCCACATATGTGGATTTGTGTTAAGATACACTGTAGGCTTGGAGGAAAGGATGTATTACCTTGTAGGTTCTATAATACCTCCCAACATGGGTCCTCAGAAGTCTACCATAATTCTCACCAAGGCACTTCAAGAGGAAATTACTTTTTTCCTGTGTTTTCGTCATCTAGATATGGAGGCTAGGGAGAGGCATTAGTACTGGTAGATGGCTATGAGATAAGATAATCTGTAAGGGAGCCCTCTGAGAACCAAACAGAGAAATTAAAAAATGTACTAAGAAAGTCAGAGAAAACACACATCTACTATAAAGCATCATCAGAAATATATTTCACTTTTTGCTGATTACTCTCTTTGAAAGCTAGGAAGTACAAACTTTATAAATATGTCATGATTCCAATGAACTTAAAAGAAATGAACTTAATAATAATGGCAGAGAGCAGTCTTTTCTCTAAGAAGTAGTGGGGAGGTTTAATAACATTCCACAGATGTCCAGAATACTCTCCATTGCACAATGGTGAGATGAACATTAAAAGCAACATATGGAACAAATAAAAGCAGTTAGTACAGAAATATTTCTGTTAATACTTAAAAATTTAAAGTTTTCCTTTTAACTTGTGTGTGCTGAGTTTTAGGATACATTTATTCTAGCATGTTAGTTTTATATAGAAATGGCCATGAGCTCTCTTAAAAGCCCACTGATTCTTTTATCCAACTTCACATGCAAGCGTTGAACTTCACTGAGCCATAGTTACAGTACCAGTGTGCTTTGTGTTATCTGAAGAATAGAACACAAATGTCACAAGTTCGCATTGTTCTCTACTTTCTCTAAGGGACAGTGGGTTTGACAATTTGCTCTGATCCCCTATGATGCAATGAAATTCTGGTGGAAAGAATACTCAGGCACTACTGGAAAAGGGAGAGAAAACTTAACGAAAAGATCCTAGCATTTTGGCTGACAAGCAAAAATTTCCCGAGCATTTAAAATAGATATATAAATAAGTATGTTGTGCCTGAGAACTTGGCCTTTTGGTTCCTACTTTTACTCCCCATTATTAATGATTTATTCAATGGGCAAATTCTCTTTTTAAGATATTAAAAATCTTTCTATGTCACTTCTTTGCTTCCTATGCTTTTTGATTTTTCACACAGGCAGACTCCTTATCTGTTCTGATCATCTGCCAACATGCCCACTACCCTTTAGTCACGCCTCATGTTGACGTTTTTGTCAAGCTTTTTGTGACCATCTTCCTAGAATATTATTCCAATACTCTTTGTCCAGTTTATTTTATTCATAGGGCATGTCCATGATTAATTTATTAACTTTGCTACATATTTTTAATGAAGGAGACTTTCAACACCACGGTAATAAGGACATCATTGAATTTTGAGAGAACTTTTTGTTAATACAGAAGTACTGTATGCAGTTAGTGTTGCACAAATGCTTATTGTGTGGAGGGGAAAGCAAAGGGATGAATTTATTATTTGTAAAGCTGAGAGTGCAGAAATATTCACAAATGTTTTGAAATGTAGTTAGAAACTAGGTAATAAAGTGTGTGTACTACATGAAGAACTTTGGATTTTTTTTTTCAATTTTTTTATTGTTTAAATTTAACAATGGTTATATTATTTTCATCATCAGATCAGTTTAGATTAATACATATAGGTATATGAGATTGATCAAACAATTAAACATTAACCTTTCTAAATCCACATTACTTTTTTTTTCTTTTCCCCCTTCTTTTCTTTGAAAGTTGACATATTGCATATTGTCCTCACAATCATTCTATAGAGTGCAGTGTGTGGGCATGACCCACCTCCCTATTGATGTTGCATAGAAAAAAGAAAGAAAGAAAAAAAAAGGAAAGAATATA